>WNWK01008137.1:0-87305 GCA_009830355.1 Cherax destructor
AATTTACTCCCTTAAGGAAAATTTCACGTAGGTTAGTCTATTTCAGACCCCCAAAATACACTTCCACAAGAACTTACAAAATTATACTTACATAATTGCACGATTTCGGGTATTCGTTAACCGAGGGTCCACTGTATATATATATATATATATATATATATATATATATATATATATATATATACAGTGGTACCCCGACTTACGATATTTTTTCATTCCAGAATGCTGTTCAAGTGCCATTACCAAACGAATTTATCTCCATAAGAAATGATGTAAAATAGTGTGTGTGTGTAATGTGAAGTACACACACATGAAATACTGCATTTCATAGTAACTAAGTGACAAATACATACGTACTTTATGGTATTATGAATACAGTTGTACCCCGGTTTACGATATTTTTTCGTTCCAGAATGCTGTTCAAGTGCAATTACCAAACGAATTTATCCCCATAAGGAATAATGTAAAATAGACTAGTCCTTTTAGACCCCAAAAATACACTTACAAAAGCATTTAAAAAAATAAACTTACATAAAAGGGCGAGTTTGGAGACCATCGTAAACTGGGGTACCACTGTAACAGAAAATGCATTTCTCTTACATCAAAACAAAACCAATATATTGTACCACACTTTATACTTTAATACAACTAGGAATCCACATGTTGGCAATATGTTTTATAATTATCATATAGAAAAATCACACAATTAAGAAACAGTTAAAGCTCTATACCTAAAGTACCACTCAAGACTGTAGCTAGGTGTCTTCTATGGCCTGAATAATATAGACGCTTTCCTCTCCATCTTCATTATAAAGGTCTGGTAAGTCACGCAAGTTTTCAACAGTGATGATTTCAGAGTTATTCATGTCTACATTTACATCAGCCACACCACTAACTCTTCCTACTTCATCTACAACTTCAATCACATCCACATCCCCAACAATATCATCTATCCCAACCTCACTTCCCATCACAAGAGATCTTGAAGCTTTACTTCCTATGAAGCTCGAAGATTTTTTGGTAGTTTGCTCAGTACTCTCTCTGGAACTTTTAGCTTTCAAAATTCCTATACCTGCACCTGCGCGACGCTGTGGTTTACGATAAAGGTAAGAATATGGGAGATGGTGTGTACCTTCCATGTGTGTTTTTAAAGTTGAAGGACGGTGGAAGCCTATGCCACATACTCGACACTTATAAGGACGTTCACCAAAATGTACTTTTAGGTGGTATGTAAGAGCAGACTTATTCTTGTAACTACGTGCACAAAATTCACAAGAATATTTTCTTTTATGCAAGTGTACTTGTTCATGGTGAGTGCGTAGCAAGGAACTACTAATAAAACCTTTATTGCAAATATTACATGAGTGAGTCCTAGCATTCTGGTCATGACGAAGCTTGTGGTGAGCTATTAGACTAGATCTCAAAAAAAATACTTCTCCACATTCCTCACACGAAAACTGTACAGCTCGAGTGTGAAGGTTCATATGCACATCTATATGGACAAAATATTTCTTACAAACTGGACATTCATTCTTTGGTGCATTCTGTCTGTTTAGGCCATGTTGCTTAGACATGTGCTTATTCAACAAGATACGACTTGAAAAAACTTTACCACACTGATTACATTTTAGTTCAGCACGATCTTCTAATAAATCTGCATGTGAATTGCGGCAGTGATACTTATATTTACTGTAAGATGTTACTTGAATACTGCAATATTCACAGTCAATACTAGTTACATCAGAATGTGCTCTTGCAAAGTGATGTTCGACATGCTGTCTATGCCTAAATTTGAGCTTGCAAACAGGACACCAACAACTGCCACTCTCATGGCCCTCCCTGTGTAATTCAAGTGCACGTTGACCTTTAAATCTGTGACCACATATCTCACATTGTCTGGTATACTTTTGTGGATGTTTATCGTGATTGTGACGAGAAAGACTTGCCGGACTGGGAAAAGTAATATTGCAATCTAAGCACTTGTGTGATTTCCGCCTCGCTGGCCGACCCCGTCCCTTTTTCATTTTGGGAAAGTGCTGATGAGAGATCTCTGTTTTGGCAGGCACAGGTTTCTCATTCAATAAATGTTCGTCTAAGTGTTCTTCCATCTCATCTTGTGGAACCAGTTCACCACACTGATGGCATGCTGAAGCTATTTCTCTCTTCCTTTCATGTGGTTCTCTCCTATGACACCGGTAATCGTTAAAAGAACCAGTAGCAAATTCACAGAACTCACATTTTAATAAGAAGTCACCAGCATGTTGAGCTTCAAGGTGCCTAAGAAAGGGATATTTATACCCAAAATGAACTCCACAAAAATCACATGCATATGATCCCATAAAATGCTCCACAATGTGAAGTTCCAGTTGGTGCTGTTGAAGAAAGCGGTTGTCACAAAGTCTGCAAGCATGTGGTAAAGTTTCAGGGTGACTTAATCTTATATGTCGATCTAGATCAACTGATGAATCATATACTAGGCTACATTTGGTACAATCACTCATTTTCCTGGGTCGACCCCTCTTCAGAGGAGGCTGGGGTTCTGGGCATGGAGTTTCAGCCAAGCCTTTCTCTATCAAGAGCTTGGCATACTTCTTTAAGCAGTCACTGACATGTTCTTCCTTATGCTGTTGCAGTTGTAACTTCTCTTTAAATATATGAAAACAAAAGTTGCAAGACAGAGCAGTTGACTTTGACTGATGAGAGGAGCACACTAAATCATGTTGCATAAGAGCAACCAAACTCTTTTCCTCAATTCCACATTTTCTACAGTTATAGTTGCAACAATGAGAAGTGAGGCTTTGCAAAGAAGTGAGCACCTGATTACAAGATTTGCAGGTTAAGATCATGTGAGAGAGAGAGTTCTGACTAGGTATGAAAAAATGCTTCAGCTGTGGTGTAGTCTCCAGTAACTGAGAGAGGTCATCCACAGGTGCTGCCTCAGATGTTACCTCCAGCAGCTCCTCCTTTGCTTCCAGTGGTACCACCTCCTCGTTTTCCTGGGAAAACATGGCTGCTGTACTATTGCCGTTCTTCACTGCTCAACACACAAGACCACAATAATAATTTAAGAGGTGTCTTAACATATTTATTTTTGTGTAAACACTCCATTTAAAACATACTTGAGCATTATAGCCAAGCTCCATCATGAGGCATACCCACATTAACACTCATTTTACTGTTTTCTTTAGCAACTAAGTAGCATAATTTAAATCAAGTAATTAGGTACCATCATTTAAATAAGATAATTAAATACCATCATTTAAATCAGGTAATTAGGTACCATCATTCAAATCAGTAATTAAACATTTAAACAAGAAAATTCTGCAAAAAAAAGGAGAGATAGAGAGATAGATAGAGAGAGATAGAGAGAGAGGTAGATAAAGATAGATAGAGATAGATAGAGAGATAGATAGAGAAGAGATAGATAGAGAGATAGAAAGAGATAGAGAGAAAGAAAGAGAGAAAGAAAGAGAGAGAGAGAGAGACAGAGAGAGAGAGACAGAGAGAGAGATAGAGATAGAGAGATAGATAGAGAGAGAGAGAGATAGATAGAGATAGAGAGATAGAGATAGAGAGAGAGATAGATAGAGAGAGATAGATAGAGAGAGATAGATAGAGAGAGAGAGATAGATAGAGAGAGATAGATAGAGAGAGAGATAGAGAGAGAGAGAGAGAGATAGATAGAGAGAGAGAGAGAGAGAGATAGATGAGAGAGAGAGAGAGAGAGAGAGAGAGAGATAGAGAGAGAGAGAGAGAGAAGAGAGAGAGATAGAGATAGAGATAGAGAGATAGAGAGAGAGAGATAGAGAGAGATAGAGAGAGAGAGAATATGACATCAATATCTCAGCTTTGTCAAGTACATTACAGTAGTTCCCCCATATCTGTGGGGGATACTTTCCAAAACCTACCATGGATACCCAATACCATGGATAGTAGGGAACCCTACAAGTCATTTTTTGTTTACATACATACCTATGATAAAATTAAATTAATAAATTACACAGAATAAATCTAGAATTAGTACATTTTCACTGATGGGAAGAACTTTACAGCCTCTCTAAGGCTTTGAAGAACTACCAGCATTACTACTTTTGTGCTTTGGGGTTCCTATTAAGAAAAATTAAGGGTTATTTTCAGGCCATGGAAAACCACAGATAAACTGAATCCGCTGATATAGGGGTTCTTCTGTATATCAAGTTTAACATTAATTTTATTACACTATCATCAGTAATTAGTGTACAGGCTTTATCATACACCAGCATGTACAGTAGACAGTCAATTAACAAACAAAAATCAATCAACACGTTTTATACATAACACAACTGAAATTTTGCAAACCAATTTTAACTAGCACACTATAACCTTCAATTACCACATTGCAAATTTTTGGGAAAAAAAAGTGGCACACAATGTAAGTTTTTTCCTCCATCTGGAAGCTAGCTTGTAGAGGTGGCAGCCTTTTATATGGGGAAGGCCTAATCTCACTGCCAGTTCTCCATGCAATTGTGTTACACCACCAATTTTCAATCCTTGTCATCAGCCCATCTCATCCATGGAAAGTAACCATGGCACCCAAGAGGAATACAAGTGATGCTGGAGATGCCAAGAAGCTAATTATTATAATCAATTTAAGCTCTAAGCCTGTAAAATAAGAGTGAAAGTTTGAGTGTTTTGAAAAAAATTGAAATTTTAAATGTGTGTAGTAGGAATGCACATGTGAGAGATGGAATGAACTTTTGGTCTTAATGAAACAACAATATTCATACGATTAAAATGAATCAGAAGATGAGAGCTTGTGCAATGAGTAACTCAGTAAGTATTACATCAAATTTTGCAGTTTTTGTTGTTGTTACCCTTAGAAAAAAAAATCTCTTACCCCGACACCCTAGCAGCCACTTCATTTACACCCACCATCTACCATTTTAGAAGATAACATTTTTTTTTAATGGAAGGAAAAGGGGTTTTCAGTTTGGGGGTGTCAACAGTAAATGGGGGTCAATGAACAGAGGGAAAGTTGCTATAATGCAGGGGTTGGCAACCTACAGTCCGTGGGCCGGATCCGGCCCATAACCTGAAATACTCCAGCCCACAGTCCCTAAGAGAAATATTATATCAACCTGGCCACAGGCTTTTTTTTTTTTGTTGTTGTTTTTGAGGACTTCTGTCATCTTAACCCTTTCAGGGTTTTTGACGTACTAGTACGTCTTACGTGCCAGGGCGTTTGACGTACTAGTACGCATAAATTCTAGCGGCTTCAAATCGAGTGGGAAAATGCTGGTAGGCCTAGATGTGAGAGAATGGGTCTGCGTGGTCAGTGTGCGCAGTAGGAAAAAAATCGGGTACCCAGTGGTGCATTGTGGGAACACCATTTCAGTCCACCTTGTCCACCATGCCTCGCAGCAAGAAACACCTTACTCCTCTGCGAATTGGGACACTTGTTTCCCAGTGACAGTTCTAATAGTGATGGGGGTGCCAGTGAAGGTGACTTTCAAGGTTTTGAGGAGATTGTGACTGAAAGTATTGACCATAATACCGGTAATAGTGAGGAAAACCCAGACGACCCTCAACCTTCCACATCTGGTGCTGTGGCGTCTTGTTCACATTCAGTTGTACCAGAACGATAGAGGAAACTGTTATTTACTCATATCCAGGACTCAGATGTGAGCAATGGTGATGATAGTGATAGTGAATATGAACTCCAAGCTCTTTAAAACAGTTCCAGTAGCGAGAGTGAAGTGGAATATTCGCCAGTGAAGCGTCAGTATATACGACGGAATATTCGCCAGTGAAGCGTCAGTATATACGACGGAATATGCGCTCTGGTAGTGTGCCATATGCACTTCCAAGGGTTAGGAGTACATCTAGGAGTACATCCCGTGGGCGTAAAACAGGCACAGATAGTGAAAACGAAGATGCAATTGGGATGAAAAATGCGCATGCATCTGGTGGTGGTGGTGGTAGTGGTGGTGCCAGCCGAGAGGCACCAGCAGTGGGCCATGCTGCCACCCACGCCGCTGACTCACCCGACCTACAACAAAGGCCACCCTCCCCCACCAACCCACCACACCAACCTCCACAACCACCTGTCAATATCCAGTACTCACCAGCAGACTGCAAATGGGATTGGCAGGACGCTGATAATTTTGTTCCCAATCCCCATCAGTTTGATGAAAGTCAAAGTGGAATACGCCCATCTTGTACACTTGGAAACAATGCCATTGAACTGGAATGCTTTGAATTATTCTTTGATGAACCCCTGATGAATATTATTGTCAGGGAAAGCAACAGATACTACGAGTACACCATGGCAAACACAATACTTTCACCAGGATCACGTCTACACCAGTGGAAAGAAACAACTGTGGCTGAGATGTATCTTTTCTTTGCCACAATAATGCTTATGCCACATGTCTATAAGCACAATGTCAAATCATACTGGTCAACAGACCGCCTGATTTCAACCCCAGGTTTCAGTGATATTATACCAGTGAATCGATTTGTGCTACTGTTACGTATGCTACACTTATCAGACAAAACCAGGCCTGACAAAAACGACAGGTTATATAAGATTAGGAATGTGTTTATGTATCTGAAACAGAAATTCAATATGTATTTTTATCCCTTCAGGAAGCTTGTTATTGATGATTCTTTGATTTTGTTCAAAGGTAGACTGTCGTTCAAGCAGTATATACTAAGCAAGAGGAAACGCTTTGGTATAAAGTTGTTTGTGCTTTGTGATTGCTACAGTGGTCTTGTATTGGATATTATTGTGTACACTGGAAGTAATACATTACAAGATACCAGGAAGTTATTGGGTATCTCTGGTGATGTGGTTAGAACAATGATGGAACCATATCTTGGTAAGGGGCATATATTATATACTGATAACTGGTACACAAGCCCTTTACTCTGATTTTTTACGAGTGAACATGACAGATGTGTGCGGTACAGTGCATGGAAATCGTAGGCATATGCCTAGGTTTGACGTAGGCACTTGTAGAGGTCAGGTGCAGGCGTTTGCTGCCAATGACATCGTGGCATTTCAGTGGCATGACAAACAAGATATCACACTGTTTTCATCAGTTCACCCTAACGAAATGACAGACACTGGCAGGCTGAATATAGAGACCAATGAACCCATTCTAAAACCTCAATATGCGTTCAGTGGACAAATGTGACATGCAGATTGGGTTTTCTGATTGTGTTCGTAAGAGTTATAAGTGGTACATAAAACCCTTTTTTATAGGTAGTAGGTTGGTAGACAGCAACAGCCCAGGGAGGTACTACTGTCCTACCAAGTGAGTGTAAAACGAAAGCCTGTAATTGTTTTACATGATGGTAGGATTGCTGGTGTCTTTTTTCTGTCTCATAAACATGCAAGATTTCAGGTACATCTTGCTACTTTTACTTACACTTAGGTCACACTACACATTCATGTACAAGCATATATATATACACACCCCTCTGGGTTTTCTTCTATTTTCTTACTAGTTCTTGTTCTTATTTCCTCTTATCTCCATGGGGAAGTGGAACAGAATTCTTCCTCCGTAAGCCATGCATGTCGTAAGAGGCGACTAAAATGCCGGGAGCAGGGGGCTAGTAACCCCTTCTCCTGTATATGTTGCTAAATGTGAAAGAAGAAACTTTTGTTTTTCCTTTTGGGTCACCCTGCCTCGGTGGGAAACGGCCGACGTGTTAAAAGAAAGATTGAAAACTCTTTTTCCATATTCTGGACATTTCCATGCTCAATGCTTATACAGTGGTACCTCGAGTTACGATGGTCCCCAAAATCGCCCTTTTATGTAAGTTTATTTTTTTAAATGCTTTTGTAAGTATATTTTTGGGGGTGTAAAAGGACTAGTCTATTTTACATTATTCCTTTTTTTTTTTTTTTATTACACATCAGCCGATTCCCACCAAGGCAGGGTGGCCCGAAAAGAAAAACTTTCATCATCATTCACTCCATCACTGTCTTGCCAGAGGGGCGCTTTACACTACAGTTATAAAACTGCAACATTAACACTCCTCCTTCAGAGTGCCGGCACTGTACTTCCCATCTCCAGAACTCAAGTCCGGCCTGCCGGTTTCCTGAATCCCTTCATAAATGTTACTTTGCTCACACTCCAACAGCACGTCAAGTATTAAAACCATATGCCTCCATTCACTCCTATCAAATACGCTCACACATGCTTGCTGGAAGTCCAAGCCCTCGCACACAAAACTTCCTTTACCCCTCCCTCCAACCTTTCCTAGGCCGACCCCTACCCCGCCTTCCCTCCACTACAGATTTATACACTCTCGAAGTCACTCTGTCTCGTTCCATTCTCTCTACATGTCCAAACCACCTCAACAACCCCTCCTCAGCTCTCTGGACAATCGTTTTGGTAATCCCGCACCTCCTCCTAATTTCCAAACTCCGAATTCTCTGCATTATATTCACACCACACATTGACCTCAGACATGACATTTCCACTGCCTCCAGCCTTCGCCTCGTTGCAACATTCATCACCCATGCTTCACACCCATATAAGAGCGTTGGTATAACTATACTCTCATACATTCCCCTCTTTACTTCCATAGACAAGGTTCTTTGTCTCCACAGACTCCGAAGTGCTCCACTCACCCTTTTCCCCTCATCAATTCTATGATTCACCTCATCCTTCATAGACCCATCCGCCGACATGTCCACTCCCAAATATCTGAATACATTCACCTCCTCCATACTCTCTCCCTCCAATCTGATATCCAATCTTTTGTCACCTATTCTTTTTGTTATCCTCATCACCTTACTCTTTCCTATATTCACTTTCAATTTTCTTCTTTTACACACCCTACCAAATTCATCCACCAACCTCTGCAACTTCTCTTCAGAATCTCCCAAAAGCACAGTGTCATCAGCAAAAAGCAACTGTGACAACTCCCACTTTGTATTTGCTTCTTTATCTTTTAGCCCAACACCTCTTGCCAAGACCCTCGCATTCACTTCTCTTACAACCCCATCTATAAATATATTGAACAACCACGGTGACATCACACATCCTTGTCTAAGGCCCACTTTTACTGGGAAATAGTCCCCTTCCCTCCTACACACTCTAACCTGAGCCTCACTATCCTCATAAAAACTCTTTACTGCTTTCAGTAACCTTCCTCCTATTCCATACACCTGCAACATCTGCCACATTGCCCCCCTATCTACCCTATCATACGCCTTTTCCAAATCCATAAATGCCACAAAAACATCTTTACCTTATTCGTTTGGTAATGGCACTTGAACAGCATTCTCGAACGAAAAAATATCGTAACTCGAGGTACCACTGTAATATGTATAAGTTGAAGACCAGAAACAAACTACCATATGGCGAATTTTGTTTGTCTCTGATCAGACAAATAATATTCAAGTACCACGTAATAGCACCTGCAATAGAACACCGGCCACGAAATTATGAACAAATACCCTCTCGTCTGAGGCCTGGTGATCACTTCCTAATGAAACTGCCTGCTACTGCTTTCAAGACAAAGGCTCAGAAGAGGTGCCATGTCTGTTCACATACAAAAAAACACCCTCAACAATGCAGAGACACTCATTTTATGTGTGAGGAGTGTAAAGCAGGGATGTATCGGATGTGAAAAATTTAGATATCCGGTATGCGGATGGATGTGTATACGGATGTCTTACTTATTTTGCAGATGCGGATGCAGATATCTGCTTACAGTAAAATGCGGATGCAAATGCGGATATCTGCTTACAGTAAAATACGGATGCGGATATCTGCTTACAGTAAAATGCGGATGCGGATTACGGATGTCACATCTTGACATCCGGGCGGATGCGGATTTTGCAGGATAGTCATAAAACACCTGATTTTTGTTTTTTGACCACATGGTAAATACTTTTATTACATAATATTTTTAATACATAATTTTATTACATAATACTTTTATTTATAATACTTTTATTACATAATCAATTGACATTTACTTAATACTTAAAGTTTATGATTGGAAGGTTTTTCTTCAAGAATAACAGTTTCTCTGCATTTTCTGCCAGAAGTCGTTTTCGTTTGTTGTCATAAATGAGGCCAGCAACACTGAACAACTGCTCACTAGGAACACTACTTGGTGGGCAACACTGAACAACTGCTCACTAGGAACACTGCTTGGTGGGCAACACTGAACAACTGCTCACTAGGAACACTGCTTGGTGGGCAACACTGAACAACTGCACACTAGGAACACTGCTTGGTGGGCAACACTGAACAACTGCACACTAGGAACACTGCTTGGTGGGCAACACTGAACAACTGCGCACTAGGAACACTGCTTGGTGAGCAACACTGAACTGCTCACTAGGAACACTGCTTGGTGGGCAACACTGAACAACTGCGCACTAGGAACACTGCTTGGTGGGCAACACTGAACAACTGCTCACTAGGAACACTGCTGGGTGGGCAACACAGATACTGGCAAGCAATCTTCGACAAATCAGGGTACTCTCCCTTCATTCTCTTCCACCACTGCAAGCTGTCTTCACTTGTTCCACTAATTCTCTTCTCCTTATGATATCTCTCAATAATATCTTGAATGGTTTTGCTTGCTGCAGACTCTGCAGAGGTTCCCCATGGGATCGCCACTTAGTGCCGTCCTTGCAAACCTATATATGGAACATCTGGAAGCCGAGCGTTTTTCCACTATTATTCCCTCTACTGTCACCTGGCTCCGTTAAGTTGACGACATTCTCATCATTACTCCCAGACGTTTCAACGTTCAAGCTCTCCAACACAAGCTCAACCAGATTGAGCCATCAATCCAGTTCACACTAGAAGAAGAAGTCGACAACTCCCTTCCATTCCTTGATGTTCTTCTCTGCAAAGCTGACCATGAACTTCGTTTTAACCCTTTACCGGGCAGGACCGTGTAGAGACGGTCCTAAACACGTGTTTTTTGCACGTGTCATCCTACTCCCCCAGCGCATCTAGGTTCCCGTTCTCTGTTTCTGACCAATCACAAGCCTTCTGTGAGTCGCTCCAGCTAAGTGAGACCGGCATCTGCTCGCTTCCCATTGGTTGAGAGACCAAAATGTAAACACTTCTCGCTTGGCGTCACCCAGAGCCAGATTTTTGCTCTTCTTCCACTCATATACACTGTGATTATACTCTCTACAATGTCGGTAAGTACTTATTGTTGTGTCCAGTGTGTAAATGAATAGTTTAGGCATATTTTGAGATATATATCAGGAGTTAGATATGCATAATATGAGTGTACCATGCAATTGAAAAAAGTGCAACAAAAGAGGACCGTGTACAGACGGTCCCGCCCGTCAGGGCCACATTTCAAATTTCAGTAAATAAATATTTATATAAAAATTTCTAGTGCATATATGAATTCTGTAGTGGTCTGGGTGTGTACAGAACATTCTTATTGTCATTCCAGATCAATGAGAAATTGTTCTATTGTGAACCCTTCCAACAGAAGTTCAAATATCTCTGCATTTTGGTGGAAAGCGACTCAGATCCAGAACCAGATGACCTGTTGCCATCTCCAGTGCAGTACCAACGTGCAGAAAGGCCTGATGACAGTGTGAGGTTTGACCAAAATGATAGGTTTGATAAAATGCTAGGTCACTGGCCAGTGCAAGGCAGAATATTTACATGCAATTATTGCAGCAAAACAAAAAATCATGTCACATACTCATTTTTGTGTGCCGTATGCAAGGTAAATCTATGCATCAAGAAGGAAAGAAATTGCTTCATAGCCTTTCATTGTAGCAATTAGTGATCAAGAATGATTGTTTTTCTCAGGAAATTCAGGAATATGGGACTTGAAAGTTTTATCCCTTTGCAATGTGTCCATGTTGCTCTTTGGTTCACTTTTATATTTTTATACCTACAAAATGTTTGGAAACAAGTTCCATTTGTGTTTTTGATATTGTATATTAGTATAATAAAATAGAAAAATACTTATTTGGTGTTTTATTAACAATTGCAAATTTGCAACATTCAGAATTTGACACCCTTTAACGGTCAGGACCGTCTGTAGACGGTCCTTGAATATTGGCAATTGCGTGAAAAGTTTTTTTTAGAATTTCAATTATATGGGCTCATTATCCTTACATTGAGTTACTCTATCCACTCATATGAAACACATTTCGAAATTATCATTTTCCAGGGAGTGCCCGGTAAAGGGTTAAAGTCTATCGAAAACCTACCAACCAACACGATCTTCTCCACTTCTACTCTCACCACGACACCAAGATTAAACGTGGTGTAATTATAGGCTTTTTCCTGCGCGCACTCAGAATCTGCAGCAGTGAGTTCCTTGAGGAAGAATGCTCCCTTATTGAGCAAGTTTTTTTTCTAAACTCCACTATCCTCATCACTTCATTAGAGACTGCAGACGACGGGCATTAAACATCTTCAACACACCCAGAGAAGATACTGCCGAGAAAAGATACATAGTCCTCCCCACCAACTCCATTGCCAAACACGTTTCCAACATCTTTTCCAATACCTCATTCCGAGTATCTACCTCCACATTCACCACCATCAAGGACATTACCAGTAACAGACAGGACAAGCTTCAATCCACTGCAGGGCTATACACAATTCCTTGTAATGACTGCAGCAAATTATACGTCGGCGAAACATCCAGAGACCTCCAAACACGCATTTCAGAACACCAGTATGCAGGCAGATCTGACGACTCAAGAAATGCCTGTGTTCAACACCGAAATTTACACAACCATTTAATCAACTACAGAAACGCAAGAGTCATCGCCAGAGAAGACAACACTCAATACCGAAGAATCCTGGAATCATCATTTATCTGTATATCCAACAACTTCAACCAGAACAACGGCTTCTACAACATAGCTGAACCTATTGCCAAGAAACTTCTTCAACACTATCCCACATAGAACTCAAGAATGGAACACTGCAGGTCCTTTAAGTCACACAAGGTTTTAAACTATCACACTACCTTGAAGACTGTCACATGCAGCATTCTCCACCTGCCTAAATCTTATAAATACTCATGTTACTCTTTTTCCAGGTAGATCTGTCTGTGACTCGAAAAAGCCCACTGCATGGGCGAAACGTTGTCAATAAAGGATCACATTATACTGCTTATGTGTTTTTTTCCATTGTGTCGGTATTTTATACCATTTATTTCCATATCTGTTTGTGACTGAGATCTGTTTGTCACAAACAGATCTCAGTCCAATACAAAGGAGAATGGGTTTGACGGACCCCAATGGAAATAAGTCACTCTGTCTGACTTTTTGGGTTATCCTAGGTTTTCTACACATATGCTGCTATGTATGATAATCTATGTAACTGTATTTGTGTATATCTGAATAAACTTACTTACTTGGTGTCGTGGGTGCGGGAGTGAATTCTTGGGTAGCTTTGGGTAGTGGTGATTTTGATAAGGACCTGCTTGCATGGGCCAGTAGGCCTTCTGCAGTGTTCCTCCATAAGAACATAAGAAAGGAGGAACACTGCAGCAGGCCTGTTGGCCCATAATAGGTATGTCCTTCACAATCCATCCCACTAACAATATTTTCCCACTCAAATCCAACCCCTCTTACTCATGTGTTTATCCAACCAAATGTGTTTATCAAACGCTATTTACATCCCTATATTAATTCCTGTTTTCCATTTATACACCTCCACAGTGTTACTGTGTGTGTCTCTCTCACACATATGCAGATGAATGGTTCAGAGAACCGACAAGTTGATAAATTAGACACATATGAAACATTTGGGTATCTTTATTGAGGAAACGTTTCGCCACATAGTGGATTCATCAGTCCATATAACGGAGAATGATGTAATCAGTCCCTTAGCCTTGACTCAATGTTGTCAGTCCATCAATCTTGATAATAATACAACATATGTGTGAAGCAGTGACTTGTATACCGTAGGCAGGAGAGGTGCACCAGTAGTAGCAGGTGTCACATTTGACGAATGTGGAAGTAGGTCGTGCCCAAGGGTTAGGCAAGTGAAGAATTCCCTGTATTAAGATACCAAGATGTTGCTGTGTCAGACAGTAACTCCAGGCTGAGGGACTGACCACCTCAAACTCCTCCTGTTCTTCACGATTCTCCTTTGTATGGACTGATGAAGCCACTGTGTGGCGAAACGTTTCCTCAATAAAGATACATAAGAACATAAGAAAGGAGGAACACAGCAGCAGGCCTGTTGGCCCATACTAGGCAGGTCCTTCACAATCCATCCCACTAACAGAATATTTGCTCAACCTAATTTTCAATGCATATGTGTCTAATAAACATATAAGCAGTATAATGTGATCCTTTATTGTGTTTATTTTTCCATTGTGTCGGTATTTTATACCATTTATTTCCATTGCATATGTGTCTAATTTATCAGCCTAGAAGGGTTATTGAAGCTAGCACCTTGGGTAGTTTTAAATTTAGGTTGGATAAATTCATGAGTGAGAGGGGTTGGTTTTGAGTGGGACTTGCACATGAGTAAATATAATTATCAAAGCTTATTTCTTGGATAGAATTGAAAATTTGGTTGGGCAAATATTCTATTAGTGGGGTGGATTGTGAAGAACCTGCCTAGTATGGGCCAAGAGGCCTGCTGCAGTGTTCCTCCTTTCTTATATTCTCTCTCTCTCTCTCTCTCTGCACAGGTCATTAAGTTATAATATTTGAAGCTGCAATGTTAATTTGTAAATCATAAGAACACGTTTGTGGGAAACAAACATGCAAGCTCTGTAATTTAGGTTATAATATCCGCCACATCCGCTTTGTTTGGCCTGGATGCGGATGCAGATGCGGATATTTATTTAATAGTGATTACAGATGCAGACGCGGATGCGGATGTCTCATTTAGGAAAAATACGGATGCGGATATCTCGTTTAGAAAAATACAGATGCGGATGCGGATGTCTCATTTAGAAAAAATACGGATGCGGATGTGGATGTAAGAATTTATGCGGATGCTCCGGGGATGCGGATGCGGATACGGATATCCAATACATCCCTAGTGTAAAGTACCATTGTGCATGACACCATGTTTCAAAGAGTTCCACAAGCTGCATCACTTCTAGGAACATGTCCAGTGACTCTATATGTGTATATATACTATATATATGATAGAAAAATAGTAATAAACAATATTTTACATTGTTAGTTTTTGTAAACAATATAATGAGAACAAAGTTTGTGCAGTTATTGTGTAGTATACAACGAGTAAATATTTGAAAAACAGCACTTACTGTATATTGGTCTCACAGGCCATAAAATTTATTTGAAAAAAAAATTAAAAAAGAAAAGAAAACTAAAAAAAATAAAATAAAAGTTTACCGGGTGACCTGCAGTCAGCAATGTTGCCGTAAGCGGTTCATTTTCTGACAACTTGAAGCCTCCATATCTCCGTAAGTATTGATTGCAAATTTTTTTTTTTAGCCTATTATGTTTAGAAAAAAAACTATCATTTCATAAGAATTTTTTTTTTTTTTTCAAAATTTCTCGACCCTGAGAGAGAGTTAAGAATAGAGGGTCTTGACCCTGAAAGGGTTAATGTCAAACTTGCACCATTTATAACATTTTTAGTATATTTTTAAATGTTTATACAGTAGTGTACTGTATTATTGTAATAAACAGAATAGAGGAAATCAGCTCTAAATATACATTATTTATGTATGCATACTGATCAGAGAGCCCGTCGTATGTCTGAGTCATTCGTAAACAAGTAGTATGTCGCTAAGTGAGGAGAGGCTGTATAGTAAACTGTCAAAATAGCGGCACCCTAAATAACAGCACACTCAAGCTAACAGCCCATTGAAACCAGTGCCATTGATACAGTGCCCTGTTGTGTGGTGGAAGTACCTGGCAACTCATGTGAATATGTGGTTATATCTGCCATTTTGAAAGTGAACTCCATATTGACAGCATGGTACAGTATACACTGCCATTTTACCTTTGCTGTATATGTAATTAATTACACTGGAACCTCGGTTTTCGTGATTAATCCGTTCGAAAAAGTCTGATGAAAACCGAATCGTATGAAAACTGAAGCAATATTTCCCATAAGAAATAATGTAAATCCAATTAATCCGTTCCAAACACCCAAAAATATTAACAAAAAGTACATTTTATAAAGAGTAACTATAGTTTTACATACAGAAAACAATGAGAAATAAATATAAATGACTAATGAAATGAATAAATGAATATTTAACATAACTTTTACCTTTATTGAAGACTCTTGTTGGCATATGGAAGACGGCGAGGAGGGGAGAGGGAGGAGGAGAGGTTATTGTTTGGAAGGGGAATCCCCGTCCATAAGGAATTCAGATATCAAAACCCTATCCGGGGTTACTTCCCTTCTTTGTATTTTACTGGCACTAGGACCTGCTTGAGAGTCACTGGACCCCTGTCGAACAAAAAATCTGTCCAGAGAGGTCTGTTTTTGGCGTCTCTTCAAGATTTGCCTAAAATGGGACAAGGCATTGTCATTGACCATGTTGCAGACACGACTTGCAACAGCTTTGGTTAGGGTAATATTTCTCCACAAAACTTTACAACTCATTCCACTTTGCACACATGTCCTTAATCACTGAAGAAGGCACATTTTCCCCTCTCTCTTCCTCCTCCTCTGAAGCAATTTCCTCAGCTGTGGTGTTAAGTAAGTAAGTATATTCAGGTATACACAAATACAGTTACATAGATTATCATACAAAGCAGCATATGTGCTGTTCCAGATGAAGGTCTTGCAGCTCTTCAGTGGTTAGCTCTTCCCTGTGGTCGTCCACCAACTCTTCCACATCCTGGCCACTCACATCCAACCCCATGGACTTCCCCAAAGACACAATAGATTCCACAACAGGCATAGGGTCATCAGGGTTAGCCTCAAACCCTTTAAAATCCTTCTCGAGAAAACATTCTGGCCACAATTTTCTCCAAGCAGAGTTCATCGTCCTGGAAGTTACTCCCTGCCAATCCTTATCTACGAGGCTTATGCAATTGAGGATACTGAAGTGATTCCTCCAGAACTTCAAAGCACCTTTGAAACAGTGCTTTGGTGTAGAGATTTTTGAAGTTTGCAATGATCTGCTGGTCCATGGGGGGGAAATGAGTGGCCGAGTCACGTAGGCAGGCGGACGAGTTTGGTACGGATCATTTTCAACTGTACAAAAACTGGAACAAAATTTAGACGAAAAAAAGTTGTCGAAAACTGAATCGTACGAAAACTAGTGCATACGAAAACCGAGGTTTGACTGTACACCAAGTTAATAACCCATAGAAATGTCTACTAAACTTCAAGTGAAGTGAAGAAAAAAATGAACATTAAAACTTAGTGACAAAACTTCATATAATAAAGAAACTAGAACAGGGCATAAGTAGAAGTGAGTTAATGACAGAATATAACTACAGTGGACCCCCGGATTACGATTGCATTGGATTACGCTAAATTCGGTTAGCGATCCATTTTTTCGTAAAAATATTGGCTCAGTTTACAATGATCCGCTCGGAATACGCTATTCGTCTTGGATGCGTACACGTGCCCTGGAACGGCACAACACGCCATCCACAGTCAGTGTGCCATTGTTTACCAGCGAGTTAGTGCCACCCAAGCATTCATACCATACATTTTGTCATTTTTCCACTGTTTTTAGTGCCTGCAAATGCTAAATAAGTCACCATGGGTCCAACAAAAGCTCCTAGTGCCAGCCCTGTGGTAAAGAGGCTCAGAAATACGGCAGGGAGTGTAGCAGGGATACAGGGAGTGTAGCAAGGATGCAGGGAGTGTAGCAAGGATGCAGGGAGTGTAGCAGGGATACAGGGAGTGTAGCAGGGATGCAGGGAGTGTAGCAGGGATACAGGGAGTGTAGCAGGGATGCAGTGAGTGTAGCAGGGATGCAGGGAGTGTAGCAGGCATGCAAGGAGTGTAGCAAGGATGCAGGGAGTGTAGCAGGGATGCAGGGAGTGTAGCAAGGATGCAGGGAGTGTAGCAAGGATGCAGGGAGTGTAGCAGGGATGCAGGGAGTGTAGCAGGGATGCAGGGAGTGTAGCAAGGATGCAGGGAGTGTATCAAGGATGCAGGGAGTGTAGCAGGGATGCAGGGAGTGTAGCAGGGAGTGTAGCAGGGATGCAGGAAGTGTAGCAAGGATGCAGGGAGTGTAGCAAGGATACAGGGAGTGTAGCAAGGATACAGGGAGTGTAGCAAGGATACAGGGAGTGTAGCAAGGATACAGGGAGTGTAGCAGGCATGCAGGGAATGTAGCAGGCATGCAGGGAATGTAGCAGGCATGCAGGGAGTGTAGCAAGGATGCAGGGAGTGTAGCAGGCATGTAGGGAGTGTAGCAGGCATGCAGGGAGTGTAGCAGGCATGCAGGGAGTGTAGCAGGCATGCAGGGAGTGTAGCAAGGATGCAGGGAGTGTAGCAGGCATGCAAGGAGTGTATCAAGGATGCAGGGAGTGTAGCAAGGATGCAGGGAGTGTAGCAAGGATACAGGGAGTGTAGCAAGGATACAGGGAGTGTAGCAGGCATGCAGGGAATGTAGCAGGCATGCAGGGAATGTAGCAGGCATGCAGGGAGTGTAGCAAGGATGCAGGGAGTGTAGCAGGCATGTAGGGAGTGTAGCAGGCATGCAGGGAGTGTAGCAGGCATGCAGGGAGTGTAGCAGGCATGCAGGGAGTGTAGCAGGCATGCAGGGAGTGTAGCAGGCATGCAGGGAGTGTAGCAGGCATGCAGGGAGTGTAGCAAGGATGCAGGGAGTGTAGCAGGCATGCAGGGAGTGTAGCAAGGATGCAGGGAGTGTAGCAAGGATGCAGGGAGTGTAGCAAGGATGCAGGGAGTGTAGCAGGCATGCAGGGAATGGAGCAGGCATGCAGGGAGTGTAGCAGGAAGGCAAGGACTTGGTACCTGAAGTCTTAATGGAAGGGGATTCCCCTTCCAAACACTAGCATACTCCTTCCTCTCCCCTCCTTCCATCTGTCACACATCAACAACTCTTCAATAAAGGTAAGTGTTAAGTTATTTTACTGTTGTAGTATTTATTTGTGGTAATTTATATACATATACATGTATCAATCTTCTGTGTAAGTTAATGTGTAAACAATATTTATTTTAATACTTTTGGGTGTCTGGAACGGATTAATTTTATTTCCATTATTTCTTATGGGGAAAACAGATTCGGATTACGATATTTTCGGTTTACGATAAGCCCTCTGGAAGGATTAATATCGTAATCTGGAGGTCCACTGTACACCTTTAATCCTCAAGGGTGCTGTTATTTAGAAAGTTTACTGTACAGTGCTATGCCAATGATGTCAACTAGGTCTGTAATAGTTGTATCAAGTAATTATAGAAATAAACGTTATTATTATTAGTACTGTTTTATTATTATGGTCGGCGTGTGTGGGTGGGCCTCACCCAACCAGCAATGTGATAGCTTGCTGCTTGGGCAACGTTTGATTCAATAGAAGCATCAGTTCTTGTGGGTAGGCCTTAGGCAATCAATACTGTAGCTTGCCTCTTGGACAATGTCTGAGCCAATAGGAGTGGAGGTCTGTGACAGTGGCTTAGCAGCCAATCAGCAAAGGGGTTGACTGTCTCTATGGTAGCATCTCGGCCAATAATAATAATGATAACATTTTTTTAACACATTGGCTGTCTCCCACTGAGGCAGGGTGACCCCAAAAAAAGAAACTTTCACCATCATTCACACTATCACTGTCTTTGCAGAGGCATGCAGATATGACAATTTAGATGTCACTCTAAAAAGTAAATGTCCCAAACCCCTCCTTTAACCCTTTCGGGGTTTTGGTCGTACTAGTACGTTTTACGCCCTGGGGTTATTGACGTACTAGTACGCCTAAATTCTAGCGCCCTCAAATCAAGCAGAAACAGGCTGTTAAGCCTAGATGTGATAGAATGGGTCTGTGCGGTCAGTGTGCGCAGTATAAAAAAATTCCTGCACACCACAGTGCATGAGGAAAAAAAAACTGACCGTGTTTTTGGTTTAAAACAGCGACTTTGCAGTGTATTTTCGTATGGTATTTATGCTTGTATTCTCGTTTTCTTAATCTCGTTTTATAGAATAGATGATATATTACAGAAATAGAAATAATTTTGTTTGGTTTCACGATGACAAGTACCTTGAAACTGAGCGCAAAGTAGCGAAAATGTTCGATTTTGGCCAATGTTCAAGAGTAAACAAATCACACCATGCGTCCAATACACATCAACTGGAGAGTCTAATATTCTTGCACAAGTGCGCTGATATTATTTATACCATTTTTACAATGATGCAGTTGTATACATAACAGTAAATCTTCTATTTTTTGTGAGAATAAAAATTCAAAATGGAAAGCAAAAGTAATGTAAGAGGGGCCTGGAGACGTGACTAATGAACAGAGATGATGTTATTTTAGTGCCAGGAATGTCTGCCTTGTTTATTATGGACCCTATTTTGAAATTGGCATCGTTTGAAATTTGTGTGAAATTGGCTAAATTGCCATTTTCTGACCACTATTTTGGGTAGTTGTAATTGGTAAATAGGCGGTTTCTTGTACTCAATTGATAGAAGAAATGAAGTTCTAGCGAAATAGCTATACCTTTAGTAGACTGAAACATTGGAATTTGCCGAAAATAGGGCTCAAAGTGTGCGAAATCGCCAATGCGTAAATATCATGGATACCGCTAACTTCGCGAAAGCATAATTCAGTTAGTTTTCGATCAAATTTCATACTTTTTGTGGTGTTATGATCGGAAAAAGATTCTCTATCATTTCATAAGAATTTTTTTTTTTTTTTAAATTCGTGGACCCTGAGAACGAGTTTCAGAGAGACCCCTTGGACCCCCAAAGGGTTAAAGTGCATGCATTGTACTTCCCACCTCCAGAACTAAAGTCCAGCTAACTGGTTTCCCTGAATCCCTTCACAAAATATTAGCCTGCTCACACTCCATCAGTTCATCAAGTCCCAAAAACCATTCGTCTCCACTCACTCCTATCTAACATGGTCACACATGCCTGCTGTATGTCCAAGTCACTTGCACACAAAACCTCTTTACACCTTCCCTCCATCCTTTCCTAGGATGACCCCTGCCCTTCCTTCCCTCCACTACAGATTTATACACCTCCAAGTCATTCTATTTTGTTCCATCCTCTTGAAGTGACCAAACCACCTCAACATCCCTTCCTCAGCCCTCTGAATAATACTCTTAGTAACCCCACACCTCCTCCTAACTTCCACACTACAAATTCCCTGCATAATATTTAAGCCACACATTGCCCGTAGACATGACATCTCCACTGCTTCCAGTCTCCTCCTCACTACAACATTCATAACCCATGCTTCACACCCATATAAAAGTGTTGGTATTAGTATACTCTCATACATTCCCTTCTTTGCCTCCATGGATAACATTCTTTGTCTCCAGATACCTCAATGCACCACCCACCTTTTTTCCTCCCCTCATCAATTCTATGGTTTACCTCATCCTTCATAAACCCATCCTCTGACAAGTCTACTCCCAAATATCTGAACACATTCACTTCTTCCATACTCTCTCCCCTCAATCTGATATACAATTTTTCTTTACCTAACTCATTTGATACCCTCATCAGCTTATTCTTATCTATGTTCACTTTCAACTTTCTTCCTTTACATACCCTCCCAAACTTGTCCACTAATCTTTGCAACTTCTCTTCAGAATCTCCCAAAATCACAGTATCATCAGCAAAAAGTAACTGTCAACCCACATCTTGTACCTGATTCTGCGTAACTGAATCCCACCCTTCTTCCCAACACCCTAACATTTACTACTTTTACTACCCCATATATAAATAATAATAATAATAATTATCATTATTATATGTTAAACAACCATGGTAACATTATGCATTCCAGTCTAAGACCTACTTTTACTGGAAAGTAATCTCCCTCTCTCCTACACACCCTAACCTGAGCCTATCTTCATAAAATTATTATTTATTAACTAACTACTTATTCCATACACTTGCAACACCTGTCACATTGCTCCCCTATCCATCCTATCATATGC
The DNA here is from genome assembly GCA_009830355.1 of Cherax destructor. Taxonomy (NCBI): domain Eukaryota; kingdom Metazoa; phylum Arthropoda; class Malacostraca; order Decapoda; family Parastacidae; genus Cherax; species Cherax destructor. The sequence goes on from WNWK01008137.1 coordinate 22,041, forward strand.
CTTTTCTAAAATCCATAAAAACAACAAAAACTTCCCTACTTTTATCTAAATATTGTTTACTCGTATGCTTCAATGTAAACGCTTTGTCTACACATCCTCTACCCATTCTAAAGTCTCCTTGTTCATCTGCAATCCTGCTCTTTGTCTTACCTCAAATTCTTTCAATAATAACCCTACCATACACTTTACCTGGTGGAAGCAGTGGAGATGTCGTGTCTAAGGGCAATATGTGGTGTAAATATTATGTATAGAATTCGTAGTGTGGAAATTAGGAAGTGTGGAGTTACTAAAAATATTATTCAGAGGGCTGAAGAGAGATTGTTGAAGTGGTTTGGTCATTTAGAGAAGATGGAGCAAAATAGGATGACTGTAGTGGAGGGGAGGAGGGATAGTTGGTCGTCCTAGGAAAGGATGGAGGGAGGGGGTATAAGAGGTTTTGTTTATCCTCCCGAGAACATTACCCTGCGCGCTCATTCAATTATTTCACAATTAATTGTGTTTGGAGCTTGTTCATTAAGTGTGACTGTGAAATAAGCTACCATGGGTCCAAAGAAAGATCCTAGTGGTACCCCTGTGGTAAAGAAAGTGAGAAACACCATAGACATGAAGGAAATACAGTGGACCCTCGGTTTTCGTTCACCTCCAAACTCGAACAATTATGTAAATGTATTTTTGTAAGAGCTTTTGTAAGTGCATTTTTGGGGTTCTGAAACGACTAATCTAATTTACATTTGTCCTTATGGGAATAAATTCATTCGGTAATGGCACTCAAACAGCATTCTGGAATGAATTTTCAACGAAAACCGAGGGTCTACTGTATAGTACAAAAATACGAGAGAGGTGTGCGAATTGCAGAGCTTGCCAGGATATATGGCAAAAACAAGTCAACTATCGCTTCTATCCTGGCAAAGAAAGAACAAATCAAGGAAGCTAATGTTGTGAAAGGTGTTGATATGTTAACCAAAAATAGACCAAAAATAGTCAAACAGGTTGAGAAGTTGTTGCTGGTGTGGATCAAGGATAAATAGTTAGCAGGTGATAGTGTGTCGGAGACAATCAATTGTGAAAAGGCAAGACAGTTGCATGCCAATCTTGTAAAGAAAATGCCTGGAACCAGTGCTGATTTTAGTGTTAGTGATTTTAAGGCCAACAGAGGCTGGTTTGACAGATTTAAGAAGTGTAGTGGCATACACAATGTGGTAAGGCATGGTGAGGCTGCCAGTTCAGACAAACGTGCAGCTGAAAAATTCATAACTGAATTTCAGGAGTACATAAAGACTGAAAAATTGAAACCCAAACAAGTGTTCAATTGTGACGAAACAGGCCTGTTTTGGAAGAAAATGCCAAATAGGACCTACATTACTTGGGAGGAAAAGGAACTGCCAGGACACAAGCCTATAAAAGACAGGCTAACTCTCGTTTTGTTCTAACGCTAGTGGGGATTTTAACCCTTTGGGGGTCGACAGGCCTTCTCAGGAAAGTGTTCCTGGGGTCGAAAATTTTTTGGAAAAAAAAAAAATTAATTTTTTCTTATGAAATGATAGAGAATCTTTTTCCGATCATAACACCACCAAAATTATGAAATTTGATCGAAAACTAACGAAATTATGCTTTCGCGAAGTTATCGGTATCAATGACACTGACGCATCGGCGATTTCACCCACTTCGAGCCCTATTTTCTACAAATTCCAATGTTTCAGTCTCCTAAACTTATAGCTATTCTGCTAGAACTCCATTTCTTCTATCGATTGAGTAGAAGAAATTGCCTATTTACCAATTTCATCTACCCAAAATAGTGGTCAGAAAATGGCAATTTTCCAATTTCGCACAAATTTCAAACGATGCCAATTTCAAAATAGGGTCCAGAGTAAACAAGGCAGACATTCCTGGCACTAAAATAACATGTTCTCTGTTCATTAGCCACGTCTCCAAGCCCCTGTTCCATTACTTTTGCTTTCCATTTTGAATTTTTATTCTCACAAAAATAGAAGAGTTACTGTTATGTATACAACTGCATTATTGTAAAAATGGTATAAATAATATCAGAGCACTTGTGCATGAATATAAGACTCGACAGTTGATGTGTATTGGACGCATGGTGTGATTTGTTTACTCTTGAACATCGTAAAAAATCGAACATTTTCGCTACTTTGAGCTCAATTTCAAGGTACTTGTCATTGTCATACCAATCAAAATCATCTCTATTTCTGTAATATATCTTCCATTCTATCAAATGAGACCAAGAAAACGAGAATACATCAATAAATACCATACGAAAATCGACTGCAAAGTCGCTGTTTTAATCGAAAAAAACGGTCAGTTTTTTTTTCTCATTATGCAGTGTGTACTGCAGGATTTTTTTTATACTGTGCACACTGACCACACAGACCCATTCTTTCATATGTATGCCTACCAGACGTTTTCTGCTTAAATTGAGGCCGCTAGAATTTGGGCGTACTAGTACGGCACCAACCCCTGCTCGTAAAACGTACTAGTACGGCACCGACCCCAAAAGGGTTAAAGTGAAGCCTTTACTGGTGTATCACTCAAGAAAATCCCAGTGAGTTCAAGAAACACAATGTCGTCAAGAATAGATTGTGGGTGTTGTGGAAAGCTAATCATAAGGCATGGGTCACAAGGCAAATTTTCAAAGAGTGGGTCCATGAAGAGTTTGGCCCCAGTGTGAAAAAATACCTCCTGGAAAATAAATTGCCACTCAAGTGCGTCCTGTTACTGAACAATGCTCCTGCACATCCTCCAAACTTGGTAGACCTACTGTGTAAGGACTTCAGTTTCATCACAGTGAAGTTCTTGCCTCCTAACACCACTCCTCTCATCCAGCCCATGGACCAGCAGGTCATTTCTAACTTCAAAAAACTCTACACAAAAGCAGTGTTTGAAAAGTGCTTTGAAGTGACCTCAGACACTGAGTTGACCCTAGAGAGTTCTGGAGGAATCACTTCAATACAGTGGACCCTCGGTTTTTGTTGAAAATTCTTTTCAGAATGCTGTTGCAGTGCCGTTACCAAACAAATTTTTTCTCACAAGTACAAATGTAAGTTAGATTAGTCGTTTCAGACCCCCAAAAATACACGTACAAAAGCTCTTACAAAAATACACTTACACAATTGTTCGAGTTTGGAGGTGAACGAAAACCGAGGGTCCACTGTATCTGCAACTCATAGGCCTTATAGGTAAGGCTTGGGAGGGAGTGACTTCCAGGACTTTGAACTCTGCTTGGAGATAATTGTGGCCAGATTGTGTACAAGAGAGGGATTTTGAAGGGTTTGAGGCTGACCCTGACGACCCTCTGCCTGTTGTGGAAGGTATTGTGGCATTGGGCAAGTCCCTGGGGTTGGAGGTGAGTGGCGAGGATGTAGAAGAATTGGTGGATGACCACAATGAAGAGCTAACCACTGAAGAGCTGGAAGAGCTTCAAATGGAACAGCATCAGACCACAGTTCAGGAACTTGCTTCACAGGAGGAGGAAGAGGGAGTGGATGAGGTGCCTTCTTCACAGATTAAGGAATTTGTGCAATGTGGAATAGGATGCAGCATTTGCTGAAAAATATCACCCTGAGCAAGCTGAAACAAGCCATATGTGCAATATGTTCAGTGACAAAACAATGTCCCTTATAGAGGCACCAGAAACAGAGGGCTCTAGACAGTTATTTTGTGAGACAGGGGTCCAGTGACTCTCAAGCTGGTCCTAGTGGCATTAAAAGAAAAGAAGGGAAGTAACCCCAGAGAGTGACTTGTTACCTGAAGTCCTTATGGAGGGGGATTCCCCTTCCAAACACTAAGCCCTCCCTCCCTCACTCCTCCTCCCTATCTTTCAGATGCCATCAACAATCTTCAATAAAGGTAAGTAAAAATGTTATTTTATATGTATGTTTATTTAAATGTTTGTATTTATTTATTAATAGCTGTACTATGTATGATTGTTGTGTGTATGTAAAACTATAATTAATCTGAATAAAATATATTTTTTGTTAGTATTTTTGGGTTTCCGGAACGGATTAATTGTATTTACATTATTTCTTATAGGAAATATTGCTTCGAGTTTCGAACGTTTCGAGTTTAGAACTAGCTCCTGGAACAGATTAAGTTCGAAACTCAGGGTTCCACTGTACGTCGCTAAGAGATGAGAGGCTGTATTACATACCTTTCATGAAAAAAGTGGTTCTCTGTGTGGTTGCAGGTCCCATAATCACACCCCTTTCCCTTTCACCCGAGTTCTCCTCGTGTGTCATGTTAATGACACTATCATCATCTGTCAGGGCAAGTATGCAGGGCAACATCCAGGCATTGTTTAGTGATTATTAGCCTTAATGATTGTCTGGCACTTGTGATATTGCAAGTAAGTTGGCAGAATACAACTGTATGCAGTATAGTATATGAGAAAGAAGTGTATTCTGAGAGGTTCATCAGAACCACTACTGAATAGATAACCTTTATCCTTCAATAAAGGCAATTATTTCATAAATTATTACATTCAAAATAAGTGCTAAAAGGGTGGAAAGGGGAGCAATGTGGCAGATGTTGCAAGTGTATGGAATAGGTATTAAGTTACTAAATGTTGTAAATATTTTTTATGAAGATAGTGAGGCTAAGGTTAGGGTGTGTAGGAGAGAGGAAGATTATTTTCCAGTAAAAGTAGGCCTTAAACAGGGGTGTGTAATGTCACCATGGTTGTTTAAACATATTTATAGAAAGTTGTAAAAGAAGTAAATGTTAGGTTGTTGGGGGGAGGGGTGGGATTACATTATGGGACATCAAATACAAAATGGGAGTTGTCACAGTTACTTTTTTCTGATGATACTGTGCTTTTGGGAGATTCTAAAGAGAAGCTGCAAAGGTTAGTGGACAAGTCTGGGAGGGTGTGTAAAGAAAGTTGAAAGCGAACATAGATAAGAGTAAGGTGATGAGGGTATCAAACGAATTAGGTAAAAAAATATTGGATATCACATTGGAGAGAGGGGGTATGGAAGAAGTGAATGTATTCAGATATTTGGGAACAGATTTGTCAGTAGATGGGTTTATGAAGGACAAGATTAACCACAGAATTGATGAAAGGAAAAAAAGGTGAGTGGTGCATGCATTGAGGTGTCTATGGACACAAAAAACGTTATCCATGGAGGCAAAGAAGGGAATGTATGAGAGTATAGTGGTACCAACACTCTTTTATGTTGCAGGAAGGAGGCGGCTTGAGGCAGTGGAGATGTGTCTAAGGGCAATGTGTCGTGTAAATATGCAAAGAATTTGTAGTGTGGAAATTAGGAGGAGGTGTAGGGGTCATCCTAGGAAAGGATGGAGGGAGGGGGTAAAAGAGGTTTTGTGTGCAAGGGGCCTGGACATGTAGCAGGCATGTGTGAGCATGTTAGATAGGAGTGAATGGAGATGAATGGTTTTGGGGACCTGACGAGATGTTGGAGTGTGAGCAGGGTAATATTTTGTGAAGGGATTCAGGGAAACCGGCAAGCCGGATTTGAGTCCTGGAGGTGGGAAGTACAATGCCTGCATTTTAAAGGAGGGGTTTGGGATATTGGCTGTTTGGAGTGATATCTAAACTGTCATATCTGGGCACCTCTGCAAAGACAGTGATTATGTGTGAATGATGGTGAAAGTGTTTCTTTCTTTTTTTGGGTCACCCTGTCATGGTGGAAGATGGCTGACATGTTAAAAAATAAAAAAAGGGCTACACCCATATGGGCCATACAGCATATGGGCCATATAGTAAGGGTTGGAGGTAGTGGAGTCAAATAGTGCAGGAGCAAAATTAATGTGAAAGTTGGTGCAATAGATTTTTTCTTAAAAAGCCAAAGTGAATCTGCATTGAAGGTGAAACTTTAGCAAGGTCAAAGTGAGCATATCTGGGCCCTGCAGATGTGAAAAGCAAATTCTGCATGCTCTTTGATAGAGCAGTCTATTAATATATGGCAGTGTTCATAGTGAGTTGTTGGGCGTCTATATATCCATGCAAATCATACGTGTCCAATTCACAAATTTATATAAGCAGGGTTTCCAACATCTGACAGCAATGGAAAGGAACCCAGGTGAGGTTGATATAAAATTAGCTTGAACCAGAGTCAGTGCCAGATACTTCAAAGTTGATGAGAAAGTACAGTGGACCCTCGCAAATTGAACGGCTCGGAAATCGAACATATGGGAAATAGAACAAGAAAATCTATATCGACAATCGAACAAAATATCGCTAATCGAACAAGTGCGTACCAGACCTATCCGCCCAGGCGCGCTTGGGTGCCTCAGCACGCAGGCGTGGAGAGCCAGTCTCGCGTTGTTTACACTTGAGAGAACAATACCCCTGGATGCTCATCCAAACATTTCACAATTAATTAATTGTTTGGAGTTTGTTCATTAAGTGCAACTGTGAAATAAGCTACCATGGGTCCCAAGAAAGTTCCTAGTGGTACCCCTGTAGTGAAGAAAGTGAGAAACACCATAGATATGAAGAAGGAAATAATACAAAAATACGAGAGTGGTGTGCGCATTTCTGAGCTTGCTAGGATATATGGCAAAAACAGGTCAACTGTCGCTTCTATCCTGGTTAAGAAGGAACAAATCAAGGAAGCTGATGTTGCAAAAGGTGTTAATATGCTAGCCAAAAATAATCGAAGAGATTGAGAAGTTATTGCTGGTGTGGATCAAGGATAAAGAGTTGGCGGGTGGTGTGTCGGCTATTGATTCACAGGAGGAGGAGGAAGTGGGAGTTAAGGAGGTGCCTTCTTCAGAGATTAAGGAGATTTGTGCAATGTGGAATAGGGTTCAGGCATTTGTTGAGAAATACCACCCTGAGCAAGCTCAAACAAGCCATAACAGCAGCGTGTTCAGTGACCAAACAATGTCCTACTTCAGGAACATGTTAAAGAGGCGCCAGAAACAGAGGACTGTGGACATTTATTTTGTTAGTGTCCAGTGACTCTCAAGCTGGTCCTAGTGGGATTAAAAGACCAAGAAGAGAAGTAACCCCAGATAGGGCTTTGATACCTGAAGTCCTATTGGAGGGGGATTCCCCTTCCAAACACTAACCCCTCCCTCCCTCCTCCTCCCTATCTTCCATATGCCATTAACAATCTTCAACAAAGGTAAGTAAAAATACATGCATTTATTTACTAATACTTTTAGTAGTAGTAATTCTTTTGTGTACTATGTAGAAGCTTAATTTTATTAAAATACAGTGGTACCCCAGTTTACAATGTTTTTTCGTTCCAGACTGCTGTTCAAGTGCCATTACCAAACGAATTTATCCCCATAAGGAATAATGTAAAATAGACTAGTCCTTTTAGACCCCCAAAAATACACTTACAAAAGCATTTAAAAAAATAAACTTACATAAAAGGGCGAGTTTGGAGACCATCGTAAACCGGGGTACCACTGTATATTATTTTTTAATATTTTTGGGTTTCTGAAACGGATTAATTGTATTTCCATTATTTCTTATGGGAAATATTAATTCGATTATCAAACATTTCGAGTTAAGAACAAGCTCCTGGAACGGATTATGTTCGATTTGTGAGGGTCCATTGTACAGGGAAAAATAGTCCAAGAGAGGGACCCCCAAGGAACCATGGGAGATTAGGAGGCTGTGAATAATGGATCGAGTGGGTGAGTCTGCTCGTTCAATGCCATGAGCATCATCTTGTCCAGAATTCAAGAAGGAAAAAATAAAGTTGTATAAGTACAATGAGATGTGCAGGGTCAAATTTCTTGATAGCATATAATGCATTTTTGTAGCCTGAAACAATAGCTAATGAAGAGGTAGACATAGTAGTTGCAATACAATATGCATAATAACACTGAGTACTGCATGCATACCTGTTGTAAAAATGCTTGCCAACAAAGCAAATGTCCTTGAATTAATGGAAAAACAGCCATATGTCCTACTCCATCAGGGGATTTGAAACTGTCAAACTGTTAATACACATGGAACTGCAGTAGAATGAGAATGCGCTGAAAAGTGTTCATGGAAAGAGAGAGTGAGAGCTCATAGGAGACATGATGAGAGCCTTCGGGTATGAAATATGGGAGGAAGAAGCCTTAACTGTTCGAATTTCCCAAGGGTGGAAAAAAATAAGTGTACAAAATAGATGCAAATATTGCCATAATCATAACACTGCAATAAATGGGGCCAATGGTTAAAGAAATAAATTAATCTTACTGGCATCTGCGATTAATCTGTACTCATGAGCATCGAGTAACATGTCAATACTGCAGAAAAGGGATATCTGAATCTGTACATAAGTCTTTGAAGATGAATGATGTTAAATTATAAGAATAGCTGAAGAAGCTAAGAAATATGTTTGATCTTTGTAGTCTGCCTTAGACAATATCAGGGCTGAATGAAGGCAACAAAAGAGGTTTGTCTATTAGTTCCACGGAAAAATGGGCTTGAATTTCAAGTAAGTTCAGCCTACTAAGACAGCTTATTGGTGATGAGAGACTTCAACATAAAAGAGAATCCCAAGAAGTTTAACTATCACACAAATGAATAGGAGAACTATTCAGGGATAACAGGGTGTTCATGAAGGTTATCAAATTCATTTTAGCAATAAAAAATTTCAAACCACTTGAAAGTAACAATGTTGTTAGAATTACTGAAAACATGTAAGGTAAAAGGACATACGAGCATCTAATAATGCATTTGATTATGGTTATGTTTCACTCTTCAGAGGAGCAAAATGTAGCTGCAATCAAATGTCTCTTTAGTTGCACATGTGTTCTTGTATCTAACATGTGAAGTAGCCCAGTCAGCAGTATGATCAATAGCATATTGAAGTATGGTCGATACAAGCTGACACTGTCTGGCTTTGCACAAGTGATGGTAAAATCATCAACATGTATGGATAATAGATACTCGTTTCATGCAAAGAATAAGCATTAAAAAACACTAGATATAAATGCAATGGTCCATAATTTTGATTAACCCTTTCAGGGTCCAAACCGAAGTTCTACGCCATGAGCTCAGCTCACTCAGATAAGCTGTGAGCGGTAAATTTGGGCCTCGGTATGAGAGAATACATCTATGTAGTAAGTGTGCACCACATAAAACAAATCCTGCAGCACACAGTGCATAATGAGAGAAAAAACTTAAACCGTAATTTTCAATTAAAACAGCGACTTTGCAGTGTTTTTTCGTGTACTTTTTATAGTTGTATTTGCGATTTCTTGATCTCATTTGATAGAATGGAAGATATATTACAGATATAGAGATGATTTTGATTGGTTTTAGTATTGGAAATGGCTTGAAACAGAGCTCAAAGTAGCAGAAATGTTAAATTTTTGCCAATGTTCAAGAGTAAACAAATGACCTCACACGTCTAATACGCGCCAGCTGGTGGGTCTAATATACGTTCACAAATGTGGTGATATTATTTGTACAATTATTACAATATTGCATAACAGTAAATCTTCTAATTTTTTGGTTTGAATAAAAATTCATTATGTGAATAAAAAATCAAAGTGGAATTCATTTGTAAAGACTGAAAACGTAATTAATGAACAGAGGAAATGTTAGTTTAGTGCCAGGAATGCCTTCATTGTTTATTCTGTACCCTATTTTGAAATTGGAATATTTTGAACTTTGAGTTAAATTGGCTAAATTATCAATTTAAAATCACTTTATTTTGTAGTTGAAACAGTTTACTGGGCGATTTCTTGTGCTCAATCGATAGAATAGAAGTAATACTAGTGAAATAGCAAAGAATTTGGTCGACTGGAATAATGTAATTGGCCTAAAATGGGAGTCAAAGTTGGCAAAATCACCGATGCGTAAATATCGCTGACACATCAAAATTCGCGAGAGCATAATTTCGTTAATTTTCAATCAAATTTCATACTTTTTGTTTTATTACCATCAGAAAAAGATTATCTACCATTTCATAAGAAAAAATAAGATTTTTTTTTTTTAAATTCGGACACTGGCGCACCCCTTCCAAAAATGGCCTTGGACCCTGAAAGGGTTAAATGAATACATTATTCTACAGCACATATGCAAACTTCATGCTTAACTATAAAGCAATCCAAGCACTTGACTACTACTATATCCCCCTCACATTTATTATTAAATTAAGGGGAAGCACTAAACTTGTGGGGGTCATCCAGTGCCTGAGAAATTGGAGGTAATCAGCCTCAATTCAAGGAAGGGGAAGATGACAAGTCCACTACTTTGAATCAAGATCCCTCTCACCTACATCAAGGAACCTCCCATAAGAAAAGAAACACGAAGTTCACTGAAAATGACGCTTGGATGCCTAGATTCAAAGCCAAGCAATAAATAAAACATTTTAAATAAGGTTCACTGCAGTACTGTATCTGTCAACAGCAGCCTCTTGCCTCCGTTCTTAATGGGAATAGCTGATGTAATAATAAAATATAAACAAAATATACAGTATATAAATTTTTTTATTTTTGTTACAACCGAGAAATCTAGCCCTAACACATGAGACTATTCCATAAGTTCTACATATATAACCTGAATGTCACCCTGGTCATGTTGCAGGTCATTTGAATGACTTTTAATCAAATTATGTGGGAACGCATGCATCATGTGCAATGATGAATCGTCCTTCATTACATGGACTACATGTCCATCTTCACCAACCTCTGTTACAAGCTGGGAAGCATTATCACCATCACCTGTTACTACCTGCACATTAACATTCTCGTCAATGGCTTGACTGGGAATAACTACTAAGTGATCATTTGTAGTTTGTAGAGAATCTTGCACAGCTGTACGAATGTACCGCCGAGTGCGATGGTGAAGACCATGAGCACGTGCCAAGTGTGTTGTCAATTCTGAAGGACGACTAAAAGCAGCTTCACAGGAGGTACAGCCATGTGGACGCTCTCCCGTATGTGTCCGTCGATGATAAGTCAAGTCACCAGCCTTAAAGTATGCCCGACTGCAAAACTCACACTTGTATTGCCGTTCATTCTGGTGTGCAGCAGTGTGACGTAAGAGTTCATGGCGTGTGATATATGCTTTACTACAAATGTGACAAACAAAACGTGCATAGTGCTCACGCAAATGATGTCTCTTTACATGCTCAGAAAGCTTTCCTTGATTGAAAAATGCTTGGCCACAAAAGGAACAGTCACTTTTATGTTCTCGGGTATGTTTTTCATTTATATGTGAAGCAATTAAATACTTGCTCATCTGCTTTCCACAGTGAACACATTCTACCAGTTCAGCATGGCGAGCTGCCTTGTGCTGGCTTAGTTCTCGACCAGAATGAAATTTTTCTCGACATTTGGTACATCGCACATTACGTGCCAAACCAAATTTGTCTGGATGATGAACAAGAACATGTGTAAAGAGAGAATTAATGGATTTTGCTACACGAGAGCAATGATGACACTTGAACGAAGCAGTATCAACATGAACAACATCGCAATGACTTCGCAAGTGATGAAATTTTGCAAACTGCTGCTCACATAAGGGGCACTGTATTGCTCCTGTGGTATGTGTCTCTGTATGATCCAGTAATCCACCACTAGACTGAAATCTTGAAAAGCATACTTCACACTGGAAACTTGGTCGTTCTCCATGCACCCGCTGTAAATGACGTTTTAAAGCAGTTGCTGACTTCAGTTTTTTCTGACATTGACTACACCATAGTTGACTTTGTTCTTCCTCAAGAGCCCCAACTGTATTCTGTAAAGAATTAGTTACTCCTATTTTATCAATCTCATCTTCTGCAGAGAGCAAAGCAGCCTCTGCCTGGTGAGTTTCCATATGGGTGCAGTAATCTATAGGAGAGGAGGCTGAATGCCGGCATACAACACACACAAATACAGATGGGATTTCAGAGTGAATGTCTTCTAAGTGCTTCTTAAATGCAGAAGCATCAGGAAATGCAGAGGAGCATGTAGGACAGAGTAGTGTTGGTCCATGAACACGAAGCACATGGCTACCAAGCTGACGGTAGGTTCGAAAGCGTGCATCACAGAGTGCACAGGGGCGAATTAATGTCTCGGGATGATATTCGGCAACGTGCCGTTCAACATCTCTGAAGGGTATAACACCACAGAGATCACAAGGTCTGTAGCTAGCTGGGCGACGACGTCGGAGACGAGACCCTCCAGCAGGGCAGAACACATTGATGGCACTACCAGATGCACCCTCAGGCCACTCTCTAGCAGGAGTGTTTGCAGCTAAGCCGATGCTGACCACATCCGCGCTCTCCTGCAACATACGTACTACCTCACTGCCATGACACACGCACACACACGCTAGCTGATCACATACAGCATGTCCTTTAATACTTATTTTATTTTACAAGTGCTGTACGGTATATACAGTACATCATTTATCCAGCAATCATTTAATCGGCATTTAACATCCTATTTTTTTTTTATACACAGCACCTAAACAAATAATGCACAGGGTTGTGGAAACAATACGAACTATAAAAAAATTATCAGGCGTTTTTGAAAATCTAGTATTATCTCCTCCTCATAGTGCCAGATAATCAATGATCTACTGTACATGGAAAAACAAAGAAACTTTTCTACCTAGAAATTTTCAACTGTTATACAAAATTATGTGGGCAATAAAATTACACTCATAATTAAGAACTGTTCTTCAAGTTTAAATGTTAAATGTGTAGCTGGAAATGTTGAGAATGACCGCCGCTTAAGGAGCTAACATACTGTAAATGAAAAATACAGTCAATGCATTCCAGACCCAAGGCAACTTACTAAACTCAGGCTATCAACACTCGATTCCAATTAATAATATTCAATACGTTTTGTTGGCTGCATTGATTACACACGGCGAATGTATACTATGTATCATTGTACCATGTCTAAATAAACTATTATTATTATTATTATTACACACCGAATTACAGAAATAGGATGTCTTGAATTAACATAAAGGGAACCAGCATAAAACGAGGGAAACCTATACCAGTAAGTGTGATTATGGAGACAGAGCACATAATACCTCAAGAAATTTGATCTTGCTAGACTTGAGTTGGAAATGAAAAACATTTTCTTCCCACCAACTGCACCCCATATGGAGGGCCTAACGATCAATTACATTATAAAGTACTAATACTGTACCTCCATGTGGTATCTCTACAATATCACCTTCCATGCTAGCTTTCATTCTTATGAAGTGAGCACTGCTAGTTGTATTTATGTAATTGCCAAACATGTTGGTAATTGAAAGTGTTAATAAAAGAAAATTATGTAGAATTTATGACGTAGTGAAGACAGAGGCCACAGGCAGCTTATTTGGCCAATAAGAGCCACATCAACTAGACACACTTCTGTAGTAACAAGGACAAGGAGAAAGGAATGGAAGGTAAAATAAAACTCTTTCTTATTACTTTTTACCCTATTTCAAACAAGAATGTGTACAATGAAACTACTGTATGACATTGCAAGTACTGGTGTTTTGAGGGGTCACACATGTTCATGTTTCCCACTTCTGAGAAAGGAATATGCTGTTTCCAGTTAATAAGCTCTACTCAAATGAAAAGCCACAGATTGGTGAAACTTCAAAATAAAGATATCCAGGTGTTTCACTAACTTCTTGTTATTCTATACCAATAATATTATCAAAATCTAAAACTAAGTCAACAACTGGCTTCTCCCAGGTCTTAGGAATGGAGGTCTGATGAACCCAACCCTATTTTTTGCATGAGTTTTCATTCAAGTCACAAAAACCATTAATAGTGCAGATTTCAGAATGTAACCTGCACAAATTATAAACATGTACTGTATGTTAAATCAAGGGTTTACTAATGAGGTAGCAGTTTACTAAGCTAATGGTAGAAGGTATGTTAGACAAACATGTTAATTACATATAAAATATCGTTTCATATCAAATCAAATACAGCAAACTGTTACCCTTCGTGCATCCACCTACTGCATTTTTAACAATGCAATTCATTTGTTTTGCATCATATTTCCAATTTTTGCTGTAAAGGTACAGCTTTCATGCTGGTGTAGGCACGATATTTTCCCTCCCATGCACTTTGAATCTTCAATGTTTTACACTAGATTTACCATCACTGTGATGCTTATACACCCACCCCTAATCCATGCCAGCACCAACTGCCTCATGGACGCATACCATACCATTACTAGTTCCTGTGCTATCATTATATTTCTATTCTTTTCACTTCATCTCATGTCTGGATATGAAATGAGGCATCAAAAGGGAATACTAGTGATACTGAAGGTGCCATAAGTTTAAATAAGTTCAGATTTAGAAAGCATATATAAAAAACCATTGTAAATCTGCAGAATATGCCAAGTAGTCACTGAAGCAAACACCCTTGGTAGCTTTAACAACAGAATAGACAAATATGAGTGAGAAGAGCTTGGTTTGAGAACTTGCCTTGCATAGTCCAATAGCCCTACTGCAGTGTTCCTCTAGTCATATTAACCCTTTCACTGTCACATACACAGGTGTATGTCACTTATGTAGATCTATGTACTCCTTGAATTCATCAACAAATTCTTCGGCCGCACGTTTGTCTGAACTTGCAGCCTCACCATGCCTTACAACACTGTGTATGCCACTACACTTCTTGAATCTGTTGAACCAGCCTTTGCTGGACTTAAAAACACTAACAGCAGCCCTCATTCCAGGCATTTTGTTTACGAGATCCGCATGCAACTGCCTTGCCTTTTTGCAAATGATCGACTCCACAACACTATCTCCCGCTAACTGTTTTTCGTTGATCTACACCAACAACAACTTCACATCTTCGATTGTTTGTGATCTCTGTTTCATTAGCATATTTACCGCATTCGCAACTTTAGCTTCCTTAATTTCTACTTTCTTTGCCAGGATGGAACAGATTGTTGATTTCGACTTCCCACACATCCTGGCAAGCTCGGCTAAAGATATGCAACTTTCGTATTTTTCTACAATCGCTTTCTTGAATTCTATCGTGTTTCTCACCTTCTTTACCAAAGGGCTGGCACTAGGAACTTTCTTTGGGCCCATGGTGGCTTATTTCGCAGTCACAATCAATAAACAAGCACAAAAATTGCGAAATGTTTTGGATGAATGCTCACTCAACCAGTGACAGAGCCAGACTGAGACATGTATGCATGCATGAGTGGTGGCGTCCCGGGGGCGGGCGGACGCATCTGATACGTTCGATTTCCAGATGGAGGTACGAAATCCGGACCAAAATTTCGCCCCAAAAAAAATGTTCTAAATCTGAATTGTACGATACTCGGACCATAAGAAAACCGGAGTTCCACTGTAATAATAATAATAATAACGAGTGAGCTTCAGTTCCTTAAATTATTAATAATAATAATAATAATAATAATAATAATAATTACAGTGGAACCTCGGTTTTTGTTTGCCCCAGTTTTCGTCGAATTCGGTTTTCAACGACTTTTTTCATCAAAATATTGTCCCAGTTTTCGTTCATCACCTCGGTTTTCGTCCGCCGTACTGAACGTGTCCGCCTGCCCGTGCTCACACAGAGCATCCCACACAAGGAGAGGTTAAGGGAAATCGACCTGACGACACTGGAGGACAGGAGAGATAGGGGGGACATGATAACAACATATAAGATACTGAGAGGAATTGACAAAGTGGACAGACACAGAATGTTCCAGAGATGGGACACAGCAACAAGGGGACAATTGGAAGTTGAAGACTCAGATGAATCACAGAGATGTTAGGAAGTATTTCTTCAGTCACAGAGGATCTAACCAAGACAAAATCCAAGCACCATGAACCAATCAACGCAGGGGTTTACACTATACCCTGTGGAGGCTGCGACAGGATTTATGTAGGTGAAACAGCAAGAAACCTCGAAACACGCCTCAATGAACACATTAATGCATGTAGGAACGATAACCTGAACAACGCCTGCGTACAACACCGGAATTCCACCAATCATCTCATGAAATTCAGAGACGCCCGATTAGTAATCAAAGAAACTAATTTCTGCAGACGCAAGTGCCTTGAATCAGCACTTATCGCTGTTTCTAACACAGTTAAATAAAACAAAGGCAGCTTTACCATCTCTGAAATCTTAGCAAGAATCCTCCTGAAAACAGTAAACACTGCCATCACATAGTCTCTCCTGCTAATACTACACAAAGAACTTCGCAGAGGTGGAACACTGATACAGGCCTTCTCTAATCCAACCTCCAACAGAAATATTTGTCTAACCTATATTTTTGTGCTACCAAAGTAATTGCTTTCACATTTTCCTCATGTGCAAGTTGATTGTTCTACCTTATTGTATTACTACTACTACTACAACTTATATCACTACTACTTCTACCACCACTAGTATTACACCTCACTCTGAGCATATATATACCATCTGTGTCCATGTATTGTTTGTAACGGCTTGACAAAGCTCCTGGAGAGCGAAACGTTGCCACAATAAAATGTCACATTAGTTGCATTAGGTAGTAGGTTGGTAGACAGCAACCACCCAGGGAGGTACAACCGTCCTGCCAGGTGACTGTGAAACAGAAACCTGAAACTGTTTTACATGATGGTAGGAGTGCTGGTGTCTTTTTTCTGTCTCATAAACACGCACGCTGGATAACAGGTATATCTAGCTACTTCTACTTACACTTTAGGTCACACTACACAGGCATGCACATGCATATATATACATACACACATCTAAGTTATTCTTCTTTTTCTTAATAGCTCTTGTTCTTTATATTTTCTCTATTGTCCATGGGGAAGTGGAAAAGAATCTTTCCTCCGTAAGCCATGCGTATCGTATGAGGCGACTAAAATACCGGGAGCAATGGGCTAGTAACCCCTTCTCCTGTACACATTTACTAAAAAAGAGAAGAGAAACTTTATAAAACTGGGTTGTTTGAATGTGCATGGATGTAGTGCGGATGATAAGAAAGAGATGATTGCTGATGTTATGAATGGAAAGAAGTTGGATGTCCTGGCCCTAAGCGAAACAAAGCTGAAGGGGGTAGGCAAGTTTCAATGGGGAGAAATAAATGGGATTAAGTCAGGAGTATCTGAGAGAGTTAGAGCTAAGGAAGGGGTAGCAATAATGTTGAAGGATCAGTTATGGAAGGAGAAGAGGGAATATAAATGTGTAAATTCAAGGATTATGTGGATTAAAATAAGGGTCGGATGCGAAAAGTGGGTCATAATAAGCGTGTATGCACCTGGAGAAGAGAGGAGTATAGAGGAGAGAGAGAGATTTTGGGAGATGTTAAGCGAATGTATAGGAACTTTTGAACCAAGTGAGAGAGAAATTGTGGTAGGGACCTAAATGCTAAAGTAGGAGAAACATGTAGAGAGGGTGTGGTAGGTAAGTTTGGGGTGCCAGGTGTAAATGATAATGGGAGCCCTTTGATTTAACTTTGTATAGAAAGGGGTTTAGTTATAGGTAATACAGTGGTACCTCGAGTTACGATATTTTTTCGTTCGAGAATGCTGTTCAAGTGCCATTACCAAACGAATTTATCCCCATAAGGAATAATGTAAAATAGACTATAGTCATTTTACACCCCCAAAAATATACTTACAAAAGCATTTAAAAAAATAAACTTACATAAAAGGGCGATTTTGGGGACCATCGTAACTCGAGGTACCACTGTACATATTTTAAGAAAAAGAGGATAAATAAGTATACAAGATATGATGTAGGGCGTAATGACAGTAGTTTGTTGGACTATGTATTGGTAGATAAAAGACTGTTGAGTAGACTTCAGGATGTACATGTTTATAGAGGGGCCACAGATATATCAGATCACTTTTTAGTTATAGCTACAGTGGGAGTAAAAGGTAGATGGGATACAAGGAAAATAGAAGCAGTAAGTAAAAGAGAGGTGAAGGTTTATAAACTAAAAGAGGAGGCAGTTAGGGTAAGATATAAACAACTATTGGAGGATAGATGGGCTAGTGAGAGTGTAGGCAATGGGGTCGAAGATGTATGGGGTAGATTTAAAAATGTAGCGTTTAGTGTGTTCAGCAGAAGTTTGTGGTTACAGGCAAGTGGGTGCGGGAGGGAAGAAGAGCGATTGGTGGAATGATGATGTAAAGAGAGTAGTAAGGGAGAAAAAGTTAGCATATGAGATGTTTTTACAAAGTAGAAGTGATGCAAGGAGGGAAGAGTATATGGAGAGAAAAAGAGAGGTTAAGGGAGTGGTGAAGCAATGTAAAAAAGAGAGCAAATGAGAGAGTGGGTGAGATGTTATCAACAAATTTTGTTGAAAATAAGAAAACGTTTTGGAGTGAGATTAATAAGTTGAGGAAGCCTAGGGAACAAATGGATTTGACAGTTAAAAATAGGGGAGGAGAGTTATTAAATGGAGAGTTAGAGATATCGGGAAGATGGAGGGAATATTTTGAGGAGTTGTTAAATGTTGATGAAGACAGGGAAGCTGTGATTTCGTGTATAGGGCAAGGAGGAATAACATCTTGTAGGAGTGTGGAAGAGCCAGTTGTGAGTGTGGGGAAAGTTCATGAGGCAGTGGGTAGAATGAAAGGGGGTAAGGCAGCTGGGATTGATGGGATAAAGATAGAAATGTTAAAAGCAGGTGGGGATATAGTTTTAGAGTGGTTAGTGCTATTATTTAATAAATGTATGGAAGAGGGTAAGGTACCTAGGGATTGGCAGAGCGCGTGTATTGTTCCTTTGTATAAAGGCAAAGGGGACAAAAGAGAGTGCAAAAATTATAGGGGAATAAGTCTGTTGACCTAGGTAGTAGGTTAGTAGACAGCAGCCGCCCAGGGAGGTACTACCGTCCTGCCAAGTGAGTGTAAAACGAAAGCCTATAATTGTTTTACATGATGGTAGGCTTGCTGGTGTCTTTTTTTCTGTCTCATAAACATGCAAGATTTCAGGTACATCTTGCTACTTCTACTTATACTTAGGTCACACTACACATTCATGTACAAGCATATATATACACACCCCTCTGGGTTTTTTTCTATTTTCTTACTAGTTCTTGTTTTTGTTTCCTCTTATCTCCATGGGGAAGTGGAACAGAATTCTTCCTCCGTAAGCCATGCGTGTCGTAAGAAGCGACTAAAATGCCAGGAGCAAGGGGCTAGTAACCCCTTCTCCTGTAGATATTACTAAATGTAAAAGGAGAAACTTTCGTTTTTCCTTTTCGGCCACCCCGCTTCGGTGGGAAACGGCCAACGTGTTGAAAGAAAGAAGAAGTCTGTTGAGTGTACCAGGTAAAGTGTATGGTAGAGTTATTATTGAAAGAATTAAGAGTAAGACAGAAAGCAGGATAGCAGATGAACAAGGGGGCTTTAGGAAAGGTAGGGGGTGTGTAGACCAAGTGTTTACAGTGAAACATATAGGTGAACAGTATTTGGATAAGGGTAAAGAGGTTTTTGTGGCATTTATGGATTTAGAAAAGGCGTATGATAGGGTAGATAGGGGGCAATGTGGCAGATGTTGCAGGTGTATGGAATAGGAGGTAGGTTACTGAAAGCAGTGAAGAGTTTTTATGAGGATAGTGAGGCTCAAGTTAGAGTGTGTAGGAGGGAAGGGGACTATTTCCCAGTAAAAGTGGGCCTTAGACAAGGATGTGTGATGTCACCGTGGTTGTTCAATATATTTATAGATGGGGTTGTAAGATAAGTGAATGCGAGGGTCTTGGCAAGAGGTGTGGGGTTAAAAGATAAAGAATTAAATACAAAGTGGGAGTTGTCACAGTTGCTTTTTGCTGATGACACTGTGCTTTTGGGAGATTCTGAAGAGAAGTTGCAGAGGTTGGTGGATGAATTTGGTAGGGTGTGTAAAGAAGAAAATTGAAAGTGAATATAGGAAAGAGTAAGGTGATGAGGATAACAAAAAGATTAGGTGATGAAAGATTGGATATCAGATTGGAGGGAGAGAGTATGGAAGAGGTGAATGTATTCAGATATTTGGGAGTGGACATGTCAGCACATGGGTCTATGAAGGATGAGGTGAATCATAGAATTGATGAGGGAAAAAGGGTGAGTGGAGCACTTCGGAGTCTGTGGAGACAAAGAACTTTGCCCATGGAAGTAAAGAAGGGAATGTATGAGTATAGTTATACCAACACTCTTATATGGGTGTGAAGCATGGGTGATGAATGTTGCAACGAGGAGAAGGCTGGAGGCAGTGGAGATGTCATGTCTGAGGTCAATGTGTGGTGTGAATATAATGCAGAGAATTCGGAGTGTGGAAATTAGGAGGAGGTGCGGGATTACCAAAACTATTATCCAGAGAGCTGAGGAGGGGTTGTTGAGGTGGTTCGGACATGTAGAGAGAATGGAACGAGACAGAATAACTTCGAGTGTATAAATCTGTAGTGGAGGGAAGGCGGGGTTGGGGTCGGACTAGGAAAGGTTGGAGGGAGGGGGTAAAGGAAGTTTTGTGTGCGAGGGGCTTGGACTTCCAGCACGCATGTGTGAGCGTATTTGATAGGAGTGAATGGAGACAAATGGTTTTTAATACTTGACGTGCTGTTGGAGTGTGAGAAAAGTAACATTTATGAAGGGATTCAGGGAAACCGGCAGGCCGGACTTGAGTCCTGGAGATGGGAAGTATAGTGTCTGCACTCTGAAGGAGGGGTGTTAATGTTGCAGTTTTATAACTGTAGTGTAAAGCACCCCTCTGGCAAAACAGTGATGGAGTGAATGATGATGAAAGTTTTTCTTTTTCGGGCCACCCTGCCTTGGTGGGAATCGGCCGATGTGTTAATAAAATAAAAAATAATTAGTTGCATTTGTGTCCTTTTACTTAACATATTGTCGGTAATTCTACAAATATAAATACAAGAGTTACTATTGTTTGGAAGGGGAATCCCCTTCCATAGACTTCAGGTACCAAGTCCTTTTCCGGGGTTACTTCCCTTCTTTGTCTTTTACTGCCACAGTACATTCATTACTTACCTTAAAATATTTGTAGTCTTAATGTAGGGAGAGGTGTTTAGTATTTATTTGTAGGAATTCAGTGTAGATAGCCTGTAGACGTAGGTACACGTATGTAGCCCCCCCCCCCTGGGCTACACTACACAGCCATATTATTAATAGTTTCTAACAACTACCTTTAGATGCCATCATAAACAAAGGGAGAAGTAATGAATAATTCATGCTGAGAATTGTAAGCAAACACGTATGAAGGGCAGTTACTGCACAAGACGCCAGATTCACAGTTTTCTCTAACGCTGCATCAAAGAAAACGTAATGTTTACTCTCCACCCGACTCACCACTTGATAGCATGCAAACATTGTAAACATTGTATCAATGTTTATATGCTATATGATATGTAACGTGTTTCTTATATAATTTTGAAGAAAATATCATAGATGGATTAATGAAAATGTCTATATTAACCTAAAATAAAACATTTAACCTAAAATAAGACATTTGTTTGAGCTTGGTGTGGGGAAGTACCCTGGCTGGTATGTGTGGGGAAGTACCCTGGCTGGTTTGTGTGGGGAAGTACTCTGGCTGGTTTGTGTGGGGAAGTACCCTGGCTGGTTTGTGTGGGGAAGTACCCTGGCTGGTTTGTGTGGGGATGTACCCTGGCTGGTTTGTGTGGGGATGTACCCTGGCTGGTTTGTGTGGGGATGTACCCTGGCTGGTTTGCGTGGGGAAGTACCCTGGCTGGTTTGCGTGGGGAAGTACCCTGTCTGGTATGTTCTTTCTTGAATTCTATCGTGTTTCTCGCCTTCTTTAGCAAAGAGCTGGCACTAGGAGCTTTCTTTGAGCCCAAGGTGGCTTATTTAGCAGTTGCAAGCACTAAAACGAATGAAATATTAAGAAATGTATTGTATGAACACATGAGGTGCTCGTCACTCGCCGAGATACAATGCCAGACTGACTCTGAATGGTGTTTGTGTGCCCACGGCGGCTGGGAGGCCGCTCGGACGCGTTTCATACGACAGCCGATTTCTAAGCCAAATCACGAAAATCAAGCCAATATTTTGATGAAAAAAGTTGCCGATTTCCAAATTTCACGATATTCAAGGGGGGGACGAAATTCAAGGGTCCACTGTACGAGCAAATTGAGTTATGAGCTAGGTCATGGAACGGATTAAACTCTTAAGTCGAGGTTCCACTGTATACTAAATACTGAATAGAAACTAGTATAATTAAAACTTCCAGGGGGTTAAAAGTTTGGAGAACAATTGAAAATGTTTATTAATGTCTTCAGATGCAAAATACATTAGTCAGGGTTTTGAAACGGCAATAAAAAAGTAACCAGGTACAATTACTTTACATGAAGTCTATTTTAATCTTACAACCTGTCCTTATTTCAAGTTATACAGCACTACTGCACAATATACATAATTTACAAAAAATTACATTCATATAAATAAAATAAAGGGAAAAGAAAACAGCCCAAATGGAAGATCTCAAACCTCCAAGTCCTGCTTACTGTTCTGGATCTGAATTTACTTAGAATTCTACACAATCTTTCCAAGATGTCATGACGATACGAGTTTCCTCCCCTTCCTCTGATATAACCAGCTGTGCCATGCCCTGTGCCCCATCCCATTCATTTCTCAAGACCATTGGTTGATCTTCACTTGTCTGTGGAACTTGTGAGACAGCCATTCGAGGCCCTTCCCATTCTTCAGACACATCTTGAGATTCTTGACACTCTGTTGCTAATATCACTTCCCATCCCTCAGGAACCATCACTTTTGTCTTGACTATAGACTGGGAATAATTTGACTCAGTAACAGAATCAATGGAATTTGCCTCAACTCCTGAGGTTGCAGGTAAGGCAGAATTTGAACTTTGTGCTTCCTTAACTTGGGAATTTCCCAACCCAATTTCTTTAGCATCAACAGTATGTACCAAAGGGTTTGTGAGATCATCATATGAAACATGAATGATATTGCCACTGTCCTTCTTTGGTATGCTAACAGTCTCTTCCAAATCTACAGCTTGTGTTGTTGAACTTAAATTATCCTTAATTAGCATTTCCTTTGAAGCTTTATTCTCAGCTTCAACTGCTCTATTATGACCTTGTGCAACAATATACAGAGATGGATTCTCTTTTTCTATTACAGCCTTTAAAATGCCATGCTCTTTAGTGTAGCCCTTTACACATGAAACACCATGCACGCGCTTCATGTGTGCACTCCACCCTACATAGTTTTTAAACTTGGCTTGACAATCCTGACAAACAAACATGACATTGGAATGTTTCTGCATATGATATCTTAAAGAAGATGAAGATAGGTAAGTTTCTCCACAAATATCACATCTGTAAGGCCTTTCACCAGTGTGAGTTTTTATATGATACTTGAGCTCTGAATTTGTGAAGAAAGTACGTCCACATTCTTTACAAACCTTGTCCCTACCACATCCTACCTCTTCGTGAATTCGTCTTACATGGTCTACGAGGGTATACTTTGACACAAAGGCTTTATCACAAACTTTGCATTTATAAGATGTGTCACGTGAATGAGTTTTTTGATGTGATGCAAGTGAATATTTATTTGAAAGCACTTTGCCACACACATCACAGGCACATGGCTTGGCCAACTTTTCTCTGTCGTGCATTCGAAGGTGTTTTGAAAGATTGCCTCTAACCATGAATTTCATTCCACATTCTGAACAACTGAACTTGGCTTTGCGGCACTCTTCAGATTCTGGGTGTTCTTTACGTCTATGGCAAATTAAATAGACTTGTTCACTAAATTCTTTGTTACAATATTCGCAAACATTACTAACTTTAACCCGGTGTACTTTCTTTCCATGCATATTTAGTTGATGAAGGGAGGCAAATTTAATACAGCATTCATTACACACATAATCACCAAAATAATGAGTGAGTACATGGTCTTGCAACAGTGTGTGAGAGGGGTAAGTGTTTTTACAATGTTGGCAAATTAATCTATTATTCCAATGGGTCTTTTCATGGGCTAGGAACAAGGAAGCTTTTTTGAACCTTTTTTTACAGGTACAACACACTAATGAACCCCTATTACCCCATATGAGACCATCAACTGGAACTTGACCTTTATGAAGTTTCACAATGTGTGTTATAAATTTAGATCTAAGTTCATACGTTTTTGCACACACAGGACAAGAATATTTCTCGTCATTTTTTACAATATGAACTAACTTTCTATGATTAGAAAGTTCATCAACAGTTCCAAATTTAATGCCGCAATCATTGCAGGAGTACTCCCCTGTTTTGTGGGATACTTGATGAATGTTAAAGACATGAGAATCAATAA
This sequence comes from Cherax destructor, assembly GCA_009830355.1. NCBI lineage: Eukaryota > Metazoa > Arthropoda > Malacostraca > Decapoda > Parastacidae > Cherax > Cherax destructor. The sequence goes on from WNWK01008137.1 coordinate 46,222, forward strand.
ACTTATAAGAGCATACATCACACGATATAAAACACTCTGGATGTCGCTCCTGAAGATGTCTAGACAAAGCAAGTCTAGAAAATGTGTGTTGGCAAAATGGACACGGATGTTGTTGTTGTTCATGACCATCCAAGTGACTAATTAGCTGTATAATAGGAACTTCTTCCTCGCAGTAGATGCACGTCTTTGTTTTCATTGTTCCCGACCGGCCAAGTCGATTTTCCAGAGACGCTTCATCTCTACTGCCTTCTGTTTCAGCAATATAATCGCCAGCATCCAACTCCTGTAAAGGAGATACTGTAGTTCTTTGTACACTCACTATGATGCACAGTGAAGTAAAGGTGAACACTAGTAAATGATAATTAAGTCCAGTATTTCTCAGAAATAAAGTTTTTAACTAAGAGTATCAGTACAGTACCAGTCAATTTAAGTTAGAAACACTCAAGTCACTGAATGAAAAATTATCATGACTTCAAACTAACTGTCCCTTTATATACAATGTTAATCTTAACATTACATAGTGCAGGCTTCTGATTATTCATCTGTATAGTTTTCCACTTTAATAATGCTAATGATCTGCTCATCATTCTTCATGTTTTCTTCGTTCATCTCGTAAACGTACGTGACTTTTTCATTCTGATTCTCAGACGTATTAGATACATCTATGGCTGTATTCTCGAGGACCATCATCTTCACACCATCAGGTATTATTACCTGCACTGGTGGCTCCTGTTCATCCTCAACCCGGTATAGTGTTATGTTTTCCGAGCCACCTTCGTTAATCTCATAGGATACCTTTTCTGTCACAACTCTACTATCCTGGTTTGTTATGACTTCCATATGCAAAAGCTCCATTGCTCTCTCTAACCCATAACGAGAGCAAAGATCCATAAACTGACCAGGGTGCACTACCTTATGAACCCTCCTCAAGTGATTCTTTGTGTCGACATCCCTTCTAAACATTTGAGGACACAACGGGCATTCTGAGTCACGGGTAGTTTTGTGGGTGGCTCTGTGATACCTCATGCGAGACAGGGTATAAAAAGCTTCACCACAAACATCACACTTGAAGTTTCGTTCATTGGTGTGTGTCTTGTGATGTAGCTTCAGTTCCCACTCCTGTAGATAAACTTTGCCACACAACTTACACTGGTACTGGTAGTCACTACGATCACTATGAACACGTTTAATGTGCATCTGAAGTAAATGTTTAGCAAAGAACTCCTTACTACAGTGAGGGCACAGAAATGAATTCTCTTTAGTATGAACCATATTAATATGAATGTCTAATGAGGCTTTTGAGCTTAATTTTCTCAAACAAAAGCTACACTGGTAAGCCCTGACGTGTGTAAACATGTGCCGTTTAAGGCCCAACTTAGAAGGGTATTTTTCTCCACAAATTTTACATGTCTCGGTACAGTCCAAATTCTCTCTATGTTCCATTTCCTTGTGGGTTTTTAAGGAAGTTGGACTGCTGAAAAAACGATTACACTCGTCACACATTAAAACTTTCTTCTGACCATGGACATAATACATGTGATCAACAAGATGAGATTCTGTTCCAAACTTAACACCACATCTCTTACACTCGAATGACCCATCAGTGTGTGTTTTTAAATGACTCTCCAGAAATATTAATTTAGTGAACCTTCGACAACAGATCTTACATTCATGAGGAAACAAGTGGATGTGCTCATTATATTTGTGAGTTTGATAAGCTATCATATTTTTACATAATTTACCACACTCCTTACATATAACACTGTTAGGTGGTACTTCACTTTGGCAAATGCTAAGCATTTTTCTTTTACCTCTTTTATGCTTCTGTTCCATGTGAAACTGTAGCTGTTCTTCATTTATAAATGTAGCATTACAGCGTGGACATGTATTAGCAGTATCTGGATGAAATTCCTTCAAATGTTTAACTAACTGTGTTGCTGTAGGGAACCCAACAGCACAGTTATCACAGGCATGATTAATAGGGGTGTGATTAATAAGGTGCGAGTCAAGATCGTATTTTTTGTCGAACACAAGTGGGCAGTGCGGACATTTTACACCACTGAGCTCTACATGAGCTTTAACACAATGAATTTTATACAACGGCTCATTATTGAATAGTTCTCCACACTCTGAGCATGACAGTGGTTTATCTAGGTACACCTGAGTGTCAAGATTCCTTGTACGTGTACGTCGCTTGGGTCTCATAACCTGATAATCTTGGTGAGAATACTTTAGCTTAATTGGTCGTTTTCCCTCTCCTCTCACTAAGTGTTCATCCTCTACCCCTCCCTCGTTCCTCCCCTCAACGTTAATCTCAAGATGTGCAGTCTCCTCCTGGAACAAGAAGAAACTGCACTTAATAACACCTTTGAATTCTTTACAAATTTTAGGTGTAATATAATTTACCGAATGAATAGGCTAACATTGTATGTTTAAAATAAAAATTTAAAAATGGCAAGCATAATTAACAAAATTAAATGGCTCCAGTTGAATAGTATTTTTCATGTTATTTTTGTTGAAAATAAGAAAAAGTTTTGGAGTGAGATTAATAAGTTGAGGAAGCCTAGGAAACGAATGGATTTGACAATTAAAAGTAGGAGAGGAAAGTTATTAAATGGAGAGTTAGAGGTATCAGGAAGATGGAGGGAATATTTTGAGGAATTGTAAAATGTTGATGAAGATAGGGAAGTTGTGATTTCATGTATAGGGTAAGGAGAAATAACATCTTGTAGGAGTGAGGAGGAGCGAGTTGTAAGTGTGGGGAAGGTCGTGAGGCAGTGGGTAGAATGAAAGGAGGAAAGGCAGCTAGGATTGATGGGATAAAGATAGAAATGTTAAAAGCAAGTGGTCATATAGTTCTGGAGTGGTTGGTGCTTTTATTTAATAAATATATGGAAGAGGGTAAGGTACCTAGGGATTGGCAGAGAGCATGCAGAGTTCCTTTGTATAAAGGCAAAGAGGACAAAAGAGAGTGCAATAATTATAGGGAAATAAGTCTGTTGAGTATACCTGGTAAAGTGTATGGTAGAGTTATTATTAAAAGAATTAAGAGTAAGATGGAGAGTAGGATAGCAAATGAACAAGGAGGCTTTTAGAAGGGTAGGGGGTGTGTAGATCAAGTTTTTACAGTGAAACATATAGGTGAACAGAATTCAGTTAAGGGTAAAGAGGTTTTTGTGGCATTTATGGATTTGGAAAAGGCGAATGACAGGGTGGATAGGGAGGCAATGTGGCAGATGTTGCAAATGTATGGAATAGGAGGTAGGTTATTAGAAAGTGGTGAAAAGATTTTACGAGGATAGTGATACATGGGGAAGTGGAAAAGAATCTTTCCTCCGTAAGCCATGCGTGTCGTATGAGGCGACTAAGATGCCGGGAGCAATGGGCTAGTAACCCCTTCTCCTGTACAAATCTACTAAAAACGAGAAGAAGAAAAACTTTATAAAATTGGGTTGTCTGAATGTGCGTGGATGTAGTGCGGATGATAAGAAAGAGATGATTGCCGATGTTATGAATGAAAAGAAGTTGGATGTCCTGGCCCTAAGCGAAACAAAGCTGAAGGGGGTAGGCGAGTTTCAGTGGGGAGAAATAAATGGGATTAAGTCAGGAGTATCTGAGAGAGTTAGAGCTAAGGAAGGGGTAGCAATAATGTTGAAGGATCAGTTATGGAAGGAAAAGAGGGAATATAAATGTGTAAATTCAAGGATTATGTGGATTAAAATAAGGGTCGGATGCGAAAAGTGGGTCATAATAAGCGTGTATGCACCTGGAGAAGAGAGGAGTGTAGAGGAGAGAGAGAGATTTTGGGAGATGTTAGCTAATGTATAGGAACTTTTGAACCAAATGAGAGAGTAATTGTGGTAGGGGACCTAAATGCTAAAGTGGGAGAAACATGCAGAGAGGGTGTAGTAGGTAAGTTTGGGGTGCCAGGTGTAAATGATAATGGGAGCCCTTTGATTGAACTTTGTATAGAAAGGGGTTTAGTTATAGGTAATACATATTTTAAGAAAAAGAGGATAAATAAGTATACAAGATATGATGTAGGGCGTAATGACAGTAGTTTGTTGGACTATGTATTGGTAGATAAAAGACTGTTGAGTAGACTTCAGGATGTACATGTTTATAGAGGGGCTACAGATATATCAGATCACTTTTTAGTTATAGCTACAGTGGGAGTAAAAGGTAGATGGGATACAAGGAAAATAGAATCAGTAAGTAAAAGAGAGGTGAAGGTTTATAAACTAAAAGAGGAGGCAGTTAGGGTAAGATATAAACAACTATTGGAGGATAGATGGGCTAGTGAGAGTGTAGGCAATGGGGTCGAAAATGTATGGGGTAGATTTAAAATGTAGTGTTAGAGTGTTCAGCAGAAGTTTGTGGTTACAGGCGAGTGGGTGCGGGAGGGAAGAGGAGCGATTGGTGGAATGATGATGTAAAGAGAGTAGTAAGGAGAAAAGTTAGCATATGAGAGGTTTTTACAAAGTAGAAGTGATGCAAGGAGGGAAGAGTATATGGAGAGAAAAAGAGAGGTTAAAAGAGTGGTGAAGCAATGTAAAAGAGAGCAGATGAGAGAGTGGGTGAGATGTTATCAGCAAATTTTGTTGAAAATAAGAAAAGTTTTGGAATGAGATTAATAAGTTGAGGAAGCCTAGAGAACAAATGGATTTGACAGTTAAAAATAGGAGAGGAGAGTTATTAAATGGAGAGTTAGAGGTATCGGGAAGATGGAGAGAATATTTTGAGGATTTGTTAAATGTTGATGAAGACAGGGAAGCTGTGATTTCGTGTGTAGGGCAAGGAGGAATAACATCTTGTAGGAGTGTGGAAGAGCCAGTTGTGGGTGTAGGGGAAGTTCGTGAGGCAGTGGGTAGAATGAAAGGGGTAAGGCAGCTGGGATTGATGGGATAAAGATAGAAATGTTAAAAGCAGGTGGGGATATAATTTTGGAGTGGTTGGTGCTATTATTTAATAAATGTATGGAAGAGGGTAAGGTACCTAGGGATTGGCAGAGAGCGTGTATTGTTCCTTTGTATAAAGGCAAAGGGGACAAAAGAGAGTGCAAAAATTATAGGGGAATAAGTCTGTTGAGTGTACCTGGTAAAGTGTATGGTAGAGTTATTATTGAAAGAATTAAGAGTAAAACAGAAAGCAGGATAGCAGATGAACAAGGGGCTTTAGGAAAGGTAGGGGTGTGTAGACCAAGTGTTTACAGTGAAACATATAGGTGAACAGTATTTGGATAAGGGTAAAGATGTTTTTGTGGCATTTATGGATTTGGAAAAGGCGTATGATAGGGTAGATAGGGGGCAATGTGGCAGATGTTGCAGGTGTATGGAATAGGAGGAAGGTTACTGAAAGCAGTGAAGAGTTTTTATGAGGATAGTGAGGCTCAGGTTAGAGTGTGTAGGAGAGAAGGGGACTATTTCCCAGTAAAAGTGGGCCTTAGACAAGGATGTGTGATGTCACCGTGGTTGTTCAATATATTTATAGATGGGGTTGTAAGAGAAGTGAATGCGAGGGTCTTGGCAAGAGGTGTTGGGCTAAAAGATAAAGAAGCAAATACAAAGTGGGAGTTGTCACAGTTGCTTTTTGCTGATGACACTGTGCTTTTGGGAGATTCTGAAGAGAAGCTGCAGAGGTTGGTGGATGAATTTGGTAGGGTGTGTAAAAGAAGAAAATTGAAAGTGAATATAGGAAAGAGTAAGGTGATGAGGATAACAAAAAGAATAGGTGACGAAAGATTGGATATCAGATTGGAGGGAGAGAGTATGGAGGAGGTGAATGTATTCAGATATTTGGGAGTGGACATGTCGGCGGATGGGTCTATGAAGGATGAGGTGAATCATAGAATTGATGAGGGAAAAGGGTGAGTGGAGCACTTCGGAGTCTGTGGAGACAAAGAACCTTGTCCATGGAAGTAAAGAGGGAATGTATGAGAGTATAGTTATACCAACGCTCTTATATGGGTGTGAAGCATGGGTGATGAATGTTGCAACGAGGAGAAGGCTGGAGGCAGTGGAGATGTCATGTCTGAGGTCAATGTGTGGTGTGAATATAATGCAGAGAATTCGGAGTTTGGAAATTAGGAGGAGGTGCGGGATTACCAAAACGATTGTCCAGAGAGCTGAGGAGGGGTTGTTGAGGTGGTTTGGACATGTAGAGAGAATGGAACGAGACAGAGTGACTTCGAGAGTGTATAAATCTGTAGTGGAGGGAAGGCGGGTAGGGGTCGGCCTAGGAAAGGTTGGAGGGAGGGGTAAAGGAAGTTTTGTGTGCGAGGGCTTGGACTTCCAGCAAGCATGTGTGAGCGTATTTGATAGGAGTGAATGGAGGCATATGGTTTTTAATACTTGACGTGCTGTTGGAGTGTGAGCAAAGTAACATTTATGAAGGGATTCAGGGAAACCGGCAGGCCGGACTTGAGTTCTGGAGATGGGAAGTACAGTGCCGGCACTCTAAAGGAGGGGTGTTAATGTTGCAGTTTTATAACTGTAGTGTAAAGCACCCTTCTGGCAAGACAGTGATGGAGTGAATGATGATGAAGGTTTTTCTTTTTCGGGCCACCCTGCCTTGGTGGGAATCGGCCGATGTGTTAATAAAAAAATAAAAATACAGTGAATGTATTCAGATATTTAGGAGTGGACATGTCAGCAGATGGGTTTATGAAAGACGAGGTGAATTATAGAACTGACGAGGGGAAAAAGGCGAGTGGTGCACTGAGGAGTCTGTGGAGACAAAGAACTTTGTCCATGGAAGCAAAGAGGGGAATGTATGAGAGTATAGTTATACCAACGCTCTTATATGGGTGCGAAGCATGAGTGGTGAATGTTGCAACAAGGAGAAAGCTGGAGGCAGTGGAGATGTCGTGTCTGAGGGCAATGTGTGGTGTGAATATAATGCAAAGAATTCATAGTTTGGAAATTAGGAGGAGGTGCTTGATTACCAAAACCATTATTCAGAGGGCTGAGGAGGGGTTGCTGAGGTGGTTCAGACATGTAGAGAGTGTGGAACAAAATAAAATGACTTCAAGAGTGAATAAATCTGTAGTGGAGGGAAGGCAGGGTAGGAAAGGTTGGAGGGAAGGGGTAAAAGTTTTGTGTGAGGGGCTTGGACTTCCAGCAAGCATGCATGAGCGTGTTAGATAGGAGCGAATAGAGACAATTGGTTTTATGGACTTGACGTGCTGTTGGAGTGTGAGCAGGGTAATATTTATGAAGGGATTCAGGGAAACCGGCAGGCCGGACTTGAGTCCTGGAGATGGGAAGTACAGTGCCTGCACTCTGAAGGAGGGGTATTAATGTTGCAGTTTTATACCTGTGTAAGCGTGCCTCTGGCAAGACAGTGATGGAGTGAATGATGGTGAAAGTTTTTTCAGGCCACTCTACCATGGTGGGAAATGGCTGATGTGTTAATAATAAAAAAATACTTTCATACATGAACAATGTATTTTCTTTGCATAAAGGAAGTAAGATCACTTAGCAAGACATAGCAAGTGTGGTGGAAGCTTGCAGCTGTCCAGTGTGCTTGAGACCTAACAGAGAACTAGCATGAGTTAGGCCCCTTTCATTGTAATATGGAATCCATGTCTGAGTTGTGTTATGAAATGGTTTGATAAAAGAATATTCAAGAAGGTAACAGAAATGTACTGTATACAAGAGCTGGCAAAAGGATAGTTGGGGAAAGACAGAAGGGCAGATGCAGAAAGATTTGGACAGTAAGAAAGGAAGCCAGAAGAAAGATGTCAATAACAAGTGATGGACTAATTAAGACCACTGCTCATCATCCTATTGATGATAAAAAGTCAGATTTTATGAAAATTTCTTAGGTTTATTAGTGTCATTTTCCTAAATACAATAGTCAGCCTTCATAACCCAAGTATATTAACACGAAGCTATCCTGCAACTCCTTCAGACCAATCCCCAATATTTTATCAAGTTACAATATCCACGATATGACTTACTGTAAGAAAAAATAAATCTTAGGATTACAAACTATAGAACATTATGAAACAAGTGTGCAACAGGTCGCTGACTGCAAAATGGTCCTAGATAATGTTATGTTTATGTAAAAAAAACAAGTTCAGCTTGTTTACAAAAATATGCCTCTGTAACCATGCACCATACACAAATGTTGGAGTGTGAGGGGAAATAGGGCACATACTGGTCATGCAGTTGAGGGTGAAAATGGGCACCACAGTACTAAAAATCCCTCTCCCTCTCATTTACTTATCAAAGGCAGTTATAGAAACAAAATGTAGATAGTTGTAGAAGCAAAATATAGTAATAGTGCCAATCTGAGAGAGAGAGAGAGAGGATCAGGATGTGCAAAGTAAGAGAGCACATGGAATTCAAGTGGTGATCCTTGCTCAAATGAGGAAGCAAATCTGAAACTGAAGTTATGCAGGCCTTGAAGCTTAAGTTAATTGCAAAAATCTCCTAACCTTTAAGAATTATCAGAGGAAAAAATGATCATTTCATAGCTGAAGTTCAGATGAGCATTAAGTGATGGATACATCAGCAACCACTTGGGGTTAAGAAACTGCACTTAGCCACGTATCTTAACCCTTTGGGGGTCGACAGGCCTTCTGGGAAACTTGTTCTCAGGGTTGAAATTTTTTTTGAAAAAAAAATTCTTATGAAATGATAATCTTTTTTCCGATCATAACGACACCAAAAGTATGAAATTTGATTGAAAACTTACGGAATTATGCTCTCGCAAAGTTATCGGTCTCGACGATGTTTACGTATCGGCGATTTCGCCCAATTTGAGCCCTATTTTTGACCAATTCCAATGTTCCAGTCCACTAAAATCATAGCTATTTTGCTAGAACTCCATTTCTTCTATTGATTGAGTACAAGAAACCCCCCATTTACCAATTTCAACTACCCAAAATAGTGGTCAGAAAATGGCAATTTGGACAATTTCACACAAATTTCAAACGATGCCAATTTCAAAATGGGGTCCAGAATAAACAAGGTAGACATTCCTGGCACTAAAATAACATCTTCTCTGTTTATTAGTCACGTCTCCAGGCCCCTCTTACATTACTTTTGCTTTCCATTTTGAATTTTTATTCTCATAAAAAATAGAAGATTTACTGTTATGTATACAACTATCATTGTAAAAATGGTGTAAATAATATCAGCGCACTTGTGGAAGAATATTAGACTCGCCAGTTAATGTGTATTGGATGCATGGTGTGATCTGTTTATGCTTGAACATCGTCAAAAATCGAACATTTTTGCTACTTTGAGCTCAATTTCAAGGTACTTGTCATTGTCAAACCAATCAAAATCATCTCTATTTCTGTAATATATCTTCCATTCTATCAAATTAGACCAAGAAAACAAGAATACATCAATAAATACCATACGAAAATAGACTGCAAAGTCGCTGTTTTAAACGAAAAAAAACGGTCAGAGTTATTTTTTCTCATTATGCAGTGTGTGCTGCAGGAATTTTTTATACTGCGCACACTGACCACACAGACCCATTCTTTCATATGTAGGCCTGCCAGCCGTTTCCCACTTAATTTGAGGCCGCTAGAATTTACGCGTACTAGTACGGCACCGACCCTGGCGCGTAAAACGTACTAGTATGGCACCGACTCCGAAAGGGTTAAGGAAAATGATTCCACAATCAACCAATGACAGGAGTTAGAGAGTAAATTGTCATCATACTTCACCCACTCTAACTAAAGAGCACAAAAAAAAAAAATGCATCAATGTCTCACAGCAAAAGGTAGACTAATGATAAATGTATTGAACTGATGAGGGCCAACAGAATCAACAAAGACAGCATGATGATGATATCAGTATTCGAAGAACTTTACCGTCCACCAGGGATACTGAAAGGAAGTTGAGAGCCACGGGTAATGGAAAAGAATACGCAAATAGCTTTCAGAGCACCCAAAGCAGTCACAGGACCAAAAAGGCTACATAATAACTTTTACACCATGTCTTTTTATTTTTCTCCTATTCCTTTTAAAACTGAATTTTAAACTTACTTGCCATTTTTAATGTTCCTTTTAATTTTACCAGAAATACAGTGGACCCCTGGCTAACGAACACCCCGGAAATCGTACAATTATGTAAGTATAATATTGTAAGTGCTTGTGGAAGTGTATTTTTGGGGGTCTGAAATAGACTAACCTATGTGACATTATTTCTTAAGGAAGTAAATTCGTTCGGTAATGGCACTTAAGCAGGCTTCTGGGATGAAGTTTTTTCATTAGCCGGGGGTCCACTGTACACCAAAGACTAAACATCATGATACATCAGCTACTGCAAAGGATTATTTTTTTACACATCTATGTGTTTATGAAATCTATTTTGATGCTCCTTTAATTTATCCCTTCTTGGGAATGTTTGTCCACACACTTCACACACAAATGGCTTCTCACCTGTGTGAAGGCGTACATGGCGACAGAGATGATTCTTTTTCAAGAAAGCTTGCCCACAAATATCACATGCATGTTTCCGCTCACCTCCATGAGTTTTAACGTGAGCTTTTAAGCTACTACTTAATTTAAAAGTTTTTTGACATATTTCACAGATAAAATTCCTTTCAGCTTTATGAAGTTTTTTATGTTGCCAGAAAGTACCAGTATTTGCAAACCTTTTACCACACTCTTTGCAAACATATGGGCGACCACCTGTGTGAACATTCAAATGATCACTCAGGGTGTCAATTTTATTGAAGCCTTTATTGCACTGTGAACAATAATGCCGGTACTGACCTGTGTGTTTTGATCTATGATCTTCAAGACCTTGTTTGTTATCATACCCCATTCCACAAACTTCACAAATACAAGCAAAAGACCCTTTATGTTTGTTTTCATGCGTCATCCACTTTTGCTTTCCTATAAATTTCATAAAACAATATTTACAAGTATAACGATCTCCAGCTTCATGTTTTTGAAGGTGGTCCTTCAGGGAATGCCTCTGACGAAAGCTACTCCCACACTTATCACAAACATATGGCTTAGCATTACTATGCAACCTTCTGTGCTTATTCATATTGCTGCAATTTCTGAAAGTTTTGTAACATATTGGGCACTCATAAATCTTAATAGTGTTTATCATATTTGAAGCTTTAGAAGAGTTTTTATTATTATCTTGCCTCACACACTTCTGAGCTGTGAAATTTTGAATCCTTTCATTAGAACTATTTACCCAGGCTTTTCTTATAAATTCTGGCTTTAATCCCACTTGTGATTGTACATCACTCTTCCCAGAAGTGGCATGTAGTATCTGAATACTCTTTAATCCTACACCTGCTAATGTGAATGGTGTTACTTTACTGGGCTGTTCTTCCACAGCTCCCTCTTTTCCTTTATCTTCGGCACTTTTGTTGACTTTACAGACACTGGCCGCATCAAGACTTTCCTGCAAGATGGAGAAGGACCTATGACAAAGTGACAACCTCCTCCATCTTTCACACTTGCTTTTAGTTCTTAAGCACTTTGTAATTCATATAAATAAAAGGTATACCAGTTGTTAAATAGGTAGATGGGAAAAAAAAAAAAAGAGAGAGAGATGAAGATAACGTCTTAGTAAAATTTCTAATGTATGTCACTACATGCAATAAACAATTCACCGGAGAAAAAAAAAATACTGAACAGTAATGTCCATAACATTGTCATAACAGTACCTCAAAAATATAACTCGAATATCTAAACACAACAGCTCATTAAAGAAAGGTAGAAGACAAACAAGGAAACTATTTTCTAATCTGCTGCTGCAAGGCAAGCAAACAGCATGCCTACCAGTTGGCAGTAAGGCAAATCCACATACCACTGTCACATCCCACAGGAAACCTTTTTATCTCATTCACTCCATAACTGCTTCCCCCTTCTCTGGATCACCCACCTACAGTACTCTGATGCATTCCTAGATCTCTCCAAAAAAGTACCCAATCATCCAAGCTATGATGGCTGAGGGGGCCAATGGGCTATTAACAGTAACAACCTGGTTGAACAGGCAATCAACAAGGAAGCCTGGCTGCACTGATTTGCAATTTCTTAAAAAAAAATTCACCTTAACACAGGTCCAAAATTGCAGCATATTTTTGGTGAGCACACCATATTAATCAGTTTATATGGCAGAGGACAAGGGAAAATGTGGCACCACTGGGTTCTCTTTCCTCTGTCTTGTGATGAGCATATTACCTGGATAGGGTTTCGGGGGTCAACGCCCCCGCGGCTCAATCTGAGACCAAGCCTCATGGTGGATCAGGGTCCAATCAACAAGGCTGTTACTGCCGGCCGCACGCAAACTGACATACGAACCACAGCCCGGTTGGTCAGGTACTGACTTTAGGCGCCTGTCCAGTGCCTTCTTGAAGAATCCATGGTAGACACCCAGATCCCTCACCTGATCTAAAGGGCTGCAAACTGACAGTACCCCAATGAAAGGCACTAAAAATCTCCAGTCTGTACTTCCCTTAGATTTCCCTTGACAATCAAAATCTTACCCATGTTTACTTTCAATTTTTTATTTGTCATCAAAGTGCAAATATCCAAAAGAGTTTTGCATCTTCACATTTAGAACCCATATGAAGACTTCTGTATAGTCAGCATAAAAATGATAAGTTAACCCCATGGACATCCAACAGTGAGACTAAGCCACTAACAAACAGTAAACAATACTGGTAAAAGTACATATCCCTGAGGAATGCCACAGAGTAAAGGAGATTGCTCAAATACAAAATCACTGACTACTAATTGATATGACCGACCAGAAAAATCAGATTTAAAAAGTAATAATGCAGTATCCCTATGGCCACAATCGAAAATATCCTTTAACGGTAATTCATTATCAATGGTATCAAATGCAGCTGAGAGCTCCTACAAAATCAACAGTGAAGCATTTTCTAAATATTATAAATTATTATAAACCTTGCACAAAGCCATCTCACAAGAATGAAATAGGCTATACACAAACTGAACACAAAAAAAAAACGTGATCAAACAGGCACTTTCAATCAATTTAGAAAGGAAAATAAACTTAGAATCAGGACAACAGTTAGAAATGTTTTCTGAATCAAGGGTAGCCCTCTTGAGGAGTGGGAAAATTAAAGCCCCATTCATAAACAGTGGAAAACATCCATTTTGAAAACAATGATTGAGCAACATTTATAAAATGAACAGCTCTTTCACATGTGGGAAAAATCTTGGAAACATTTATTGCATCTAATGCACAATATGTCATAATATTAGAGCCCATTATATATCCCAGAACCTGCTCCTCACCAAATGAAGTAAACTGAGAAAAGGAAACTTGTGATACATTACAAGCTGAACAAATCACAGAGAACTCTGCACTGACTCAGGATAAATTATGAGTTCAAACATTTTCTAGAACATACTTGAAAAGCAGAATATGAGGTAGGAAAAGCAGCCTCAAACGACCAAGCAGGTCATTCACATTGGTGAACAGGAGCCCTTGATTTCCACAAGATTAATTTTTTTTTTTCTCTGTAGCAGTGTTCTGCCTTATGAACCAATACCCAGTTCATGAATGCTCTACAGGCTGCTACATTATTAGACCATGATCCAGGAGGACACAAGGGTCAAAGTGATGGATCAAGATCATTTTAGTGATCAAAGGGCCAAAACTTGCTAGTCATAACAACAAACCCCATCATGCAGTTTTCAGTATTCCTAAACCATCAGCTAGCAGCTAATGTTTTAGGCAGTTATAAGCGTGATCTCGATATGAACTTTGTTAATGAGCTAATTCAGTTCCAATCATTCTCGTCATTTTAGATCAGAAATACAAGGCTAGAAGAGAATAACGTAGGTAAATAATAATTTATTTTTAATACATTAGCTGTTTCCACAATGTATTTCCTTTCTAGGGTGATCCTAGAAAGGAAATACATTCACCATTAGTCATTCAATAGCTGTTATGCCGATAGAAAGGAAATACATTCATCATTATTCATTCAATAGCTGTTTTGCCAAAAGCACACAGACATCACAATTCAAATATAATTTTTCCTATGTAATTTTTCTTAACCAAAAAGGTAATTAAAAGTATACACAGTATTTTAAGAGCTCATCCTCCACTTTTGTCACTGGGGACGAAATGCACTCTCCAAGGGGCGATACTACAATTTTTGACAATAATGATACCATGAAAATTAGCCGATACCCACCAATACCGATACCATCAAAATTAGATACCCAAAGACACCAATATTCTATTTTAGGCCGATGCCAATACCATCAAAATTAACTGATAACCAATAATGATACTTTAGCACACTCTTAATAATGATACACCCCACATTGCCAGACATAACCCACCTGTTTTTTATTACATTACTGATGGTTAACTGCAGTATATGTAAATACAGTTTAGATTAATATAAAATAAAAAGTCAATTTCAAACACGGGAATCAATATGAAAATTTAAAAATAGGGACCTCACCCACAAGGTTTTGCCTAGTGTTTGCTGTGGCGGCAACAGCAGCAGTATTAATTTTGCTATTTACAGAGCACTTTGATTGCAAGGGTTTTCCCAGAACTCCGCTTGCATTTAGAATGGCCCAGGTTGGGGTGAAATTAATAATAAAAAATAGAATATATTTAGTTTTACATAGCTACAACTCATATTTTTGCTAGATGACAACCAGTCACCCTACAGACAGGCTGAGTAGTTTACAAATTCTAACCAAAATGTCATTTAATCAACAGACTGCTGGAGCAGAGCTCTGCAAACCCATCACAAGTATGTCACAGTTGTATGATGTTTGAAGAGATAACAGATGTAAATCCAACCATAAGAAAATGCCTTTCCCTTAATTAAGTTCTTTTACATTATACACACCACACATGATATTCACTACACACTAAGACTGAAACTGCAGTATGAAGCATTTGTGTGGTGCCAACATGCATTATGCTTTGTCAATACAATAAAGTGATAAAAATATGCATGCAAAATTCTTTGGCATATTTCAAGAACTTCTTAACAAAATCAATTCAACATTTAAAAGACAGTGTTTGAGATCCAAGATTCAGCATAGAACTATGCCCAGAATAAAGGAAACTGTGCAAAGGAGCAAATGATCAATTACAAAGCATTGCACTCAATAAAAATTAATGTGTTATTATATTCGATTAAAAAAAAAAACACTAAGCACACATGGGTCATTCAGTACAGCAGTACGGGTAGGAAATATTACCATACATAAATCTAACACCCATTTCTGTGATGTGTAATGGAGTCCATGTGATTGACCAACACACTGTAAAGTATTTTTTTTCAATTTCAATACATCAAATATTTCAAGGTCCCACTGTAATCCAAACGAATGATTATGGTCAATTAACCCTTTGACTGTTTCGGACGTATATATACGTCTTACGAGCCAATGTTTCGGACGTATTTATACGCCTAAATTCTAGCGGCCTCAAATCAAGCAGGAGAAAGCTGGTAGGCCCACATGTGAGAGAATGGGTCTGTGTGGTCTGTGTGGTCAGTGTGCGCAGTATAAAAAAAAATCCTGCAGCAAGCAGTACATAATGAGAAAAAAAAACTCCGACCGTTTTTTTTAATTAAAACGCCGTTTTTGAGGTGTATTTTCGTATAGTATTTATGGTTGTATTCTCTTTTTCATGGTCTCATTTGATAGAATGGGAAACATATTACAGGAATAGAGATGATTTTGATTAGTTTCATGATGTAAACGATCTTGAAATTGAGCTCAAAGTAGCAGAAATGTTCGATTTTTGCCAATGTTCAAAAGTAAACAAATCACATCATGCGTCCAATACACATCAACTGGTGAGTCTAATATTCTTTCACCAGTGCACAGATATTATTTATACAGTTTTTACAATAATGCAATAGTCTGCATAACAATAAATCTTCTATTTTTTGTATGAATAAAAAATCAAAATAGAAAGCAAGAGTAATGTAAGAGGGGCCTAAAGACATGACTAATGAACAGATAACATCTTATTTTAGTGCTATGGATGTCTGCATTGTTTATTCTGGACCCTATTTTGAAATTGACATCTTTTTTATTTTGCATGAAATTGGCAAAATTGCCATTTTCTGACCACTTTATTGGGTAGTTGAAATCGGTAAATTGGTGATTTCTTGTACTCAATCGATAGAACAAATGGAGTTCTAAAGAAATAGCTATGAGTTTGGTCGACTGTCCCAATGGAATTGGCCTAAAATAGGGCTCAAAGTCGGCGAAATCGCCGATGCGTATATATCACTGACATCGCTAACTTTGCGAGAGCGTAATTCCGTAAGTTTTCAATCAAATTTCATACTTTTGGTGTCATTACAATCGGGAAAAGATTCCCTATCATTTTATAAGAAAATTTTTTTTTTTTTTTTCCAAAATTTTCCGACATAGAATGACAGTTTCAGAATGGGGCCTCCGACAGTCAAAGGGTTAACGTTAAGAACTTCATGGGACAATTGGAATACCTGTTCCTGACCCACTTCAAATAGTAACTCCAGTTTTGCTGGAACAAAACCTTTGAGGCTCCTGTAGCTGATGAACCCATAAATGAATATTTCACAATACCCTCAATGCTCTACTGAAGTTTTCCCAGCTCAGGCCAACAGATTTCAACACTATGTATGAGCACCATCCTGCATGATAGAATATGACATGGAAACAAAGTTAGCTCTTTTTCATCTCTGTGTAACTATTATACTGAATAGAGTAGCAGCATAATGCCAATGCAACAATTTTGATAAAAAAAAAAAAACACTGGTGTAACCCCAATTCTCCCACATCACCTGGCAGCAAGCAACCTCACTTGTGAAGAAGCAAACAATATAGCCCAGGTTATCACATCACTTAACCTAACCTACATTAGCAATAGTTTACATCCTTTCTGTACAACTTAATAAAGCTTTTCTCAAATAAAACTGTTTATGCTGTTTTGTATCTTTCATTCCTACCCAAAAATAGATGTTCAAAATTGGCAAAGAAGGGGTTGTCCCTCCATATGCTATATGGTTATTCTGTACAATACAGTAGTTAATAGTGAGGGTGGGGCTTGTTTCCAGCTGGTTGTATTGACATTCACCTCATCCAATATTTGAATGTGGAAAGGTGTGCTGTAATACTGAACTAGGGGATAAACTAGGGTTATATCAGCTCTCTTACTAACATCCAACATCTCAGTAAGCAGTGACAGATATCCGAGAGATATATGAATCACAGGCATGTCAACAATGCTAGTATCCTTGCTAGAATCTGTACCACTAAAGTCCTCTGTTGTTACAGCAAAACAGACTGAATGAGATTTTCCTCACAAGGACAACCTATACGCCATGCAATGAATATACTTATTACCATCTTCCAGTTACGAGGAGCATATACTATGACCACAGCATTGTTGCAAGGTCTATACAAGACTGAATCTGGCAACTGAAGAGAGTCAGAGCCTGTGCAGCTGGCAACACAGACAAAGGAGCACAAATATGCAGGATTATGAAAACTGAAGAATTACTTTTGAAGAAGTGATTACAGGTATTCCTCACTTAACGACCTACCTGTTTAATGACCGCTCGGACTTACAACTAGCTCTCCGACCAGTGTACTGTATGTGTATTTTACTTTTTTGTTGTTTTTTTAATGCCTAGTTCTATTTTTAATATACAGTGGACCCCCAGATTATGTTGGCGTCGGATCACGTTAAATTTGGAAAACGTTACCTTTTTCTGTAAAAATATTGGTTCGGTATACGTTGATCCGCTTGGAATAAGTTATTCGTCCTGGACACATACGCGTTCCCTGGGTCGGCACAACGCTCCATCCAGAGTCAGTGTGCCATTGTTTACCAGCAAGCGACCACCACCCCCGCATTCATACCATACATTTTGTCATTATTCCATTATTTTTAGTGCTTGCAACTGCTAAATAAGCCACCATGGGTCCAAAGAAAGCTCCTAGTGTCAGCCCTGTGGTAAAGAGGCTCAGAAATACGGTAGAACTGAAGGAGATAATAGCAAAATATGGAAGTGGAGTGCATGTGGCTGAGCTGGCCAGGCTGTATGGCAAACCCTATTCAACCATCTGTACCATTGTGGCCAAGGGAAACAAAATCAAGGAAGCTGTTGTTATGAAAGGTGCCAATATGATCACAAAACAGTGATCGCAAATACTGGAAGAAGTGGAAACTTTGTTGATAATGTGGATCAACGAGAAACAATTAGCAGGAGATAGTGTTACGCAGTGTTAAAGGTAAGTGTTAAGTTACTATACCGTTTTATTTTTTTTTTTCAACAAGTCGGCCGTCTCCCACCGAGGCAGGGTGACCCAAAAAGAAAATACTTTCATCATCATTCAACACTTTCACCACACTCATACATAATCACTGTCTTTGCAGAGGCGCTCAGATACGACAGCTGAGAATAGTCCCTCCCAGCTGTCACTATCCCAGACCCCTCCTTTAAAGTGCAGGCATTGTACTTCCCATTTCCAGGACTCAAGTCCAACTAAATCAATTAACTGGTTTCCCTGAATCCCTTCACAAAATGTTACCCTGCTCACACTCCAACAGCTCGTCAGGTCCCAAAACCATTCGTCTCCATTCACTCCTATCTAACACGCTCACACATGCTTGCTGGAAGTCCAAGCCCTCGCCCACAAAACCTCCTTTACCCCCTCCCTCCAACCTTTTCTAGGACGACCCCTACCCCGCCTTTCTTCCCCTACAGATTTATACGCTCTCCAAGTCATTCTACTTTGATCCATTCTCTCTAAATGACCAAACCACCTCAACAACCCCTCTTCAGCCCTCTGACAAATACTTTTAGTAACTCCACACCTTCTCCTAGTTTCCACATTCCGAATTTTCTGCATAATATTTACACCACACATTGCCCTTAGACAGGACATCTCCACTGCCTCCAACCTCCTCCTTGCTGCAGCATTTGCAACCCATGCTTCACACCCATATAAGAGTGTTGGTACCACTATACTTTCGTACATTCCCTTCTTTGCCTCCATGGATAACGTTTTCTGTCTCCACAGATACCTCAACGCACCACACACCTGTCTTATTTATTAGTGGTAATTTATATATACTACTACATGTACTGTGTAAGTTAATGTGTAAACAATATTTATTAATAATTTTGGGTATATGGAACAGATTAATTGAATTTCCATTATTTTTTATGGGGAAAATAGATTCAGATTAAGTTATATTAGGTTTAAGTTAAGCCCTCTGGAACGGATTAATCACGTAATCTGGGGGTCCACTCTACTAAAAATGTTATAAATGGTGCAAAGGTGACGTTAAAACAATATCTAAAGATGGTTGACACAAACCCACTACCAGTACAGTATGCTTGAAATATTAGTAAGGGGCGGCTCCTAGCTTAACCCTTTGACTGTCGGAGGCCCCATTCTGAAACTGTCATTCTATGTAGCAAAATTTTGGAAAAATAAATACAGTCAACCCCCGGTGATAGACGGTGTCGGAGGTTGTCCAAATCGGTGTTAGACAGGTTTTTTTAATGAGAATCTTGGCTTGGTATTAGACAAGCCGCTCGGAGTTGGACGAGTTGGCTATTCGTCCCGGACGTGTACACGTGGCCCAGCTGGGCCCGGGCACTCCACGGAGCGTCAGTGCTATTGTTTACAAGCAAGAGCGACCACCACCCATGCATTCATACCAGTATATTGTCATTATTCTACTGTTTTTAGTGCTTGCAACTGCTAAATAAGCCACCATGGGCCCCAAGAAAGCTCCTAGTGCCAAGCCTGTGGTAAAGAGTGTAGCAGGGAGTGAAGCATTCATGCAGGGAGTGAAGCATTCATGCAGGGAGTGAAGCATTCATGCAGGGAGTGTAGCATTCATGCAGGGAGTGTAGCATTCATGCAGGGAGTGTAGCATTCATGCAGGGAGTGTAGCATTCATGCAGGGAGTGTAGCATTCATGCAGGGAGTGTAGCATTCATGCAGGGAGTGTAGCATTCATGCAGGGAGTGAAGCAGGGATGCAGGGAGCGTAGCATTCATGCAGGGAGTGAAGCAGGGATGCAGGGAGCGTAGCATTCATGCAGAGAGTGAAGCAGGGAGTGTAGCATTCATGAAGCGAGTAGCATTCATGCAGGGAGTGTAGCATTCATGCAGGGAGTGTAGCATTCATGCAGGGAGTGTAGCATTCATGCAGGGAGTGTAGCATTCATGCAGGGAGTGTAGCATTCATGCAGGGAGTGTAGCATTCATGCAGGGAGTGTAGCATTCATGCAGGGAGTGTAGCATTCATGCAGGGAGTGTAGCATTCATGCAGGGAGTGAAGCAGGGATGCAGGGAGTGTAGCATTCATGCAGGGAGTGAAGCATTCATGCAGGGAGTGTAGCATTCATGCAGGGAGTGTAGCATTCATGCAGGGAGTGTAGCATTCATGCAGGGAGTGAAGCATTCATGCAGGGAGTGAAGCAGGGATGCAGGAGTGTAGCATTCATGCAGGAGTGAACAGGGATGCAGGAGTGTAGCATTCATGCAGGGAGTAAGTAGCATTCATAGGAGGCTCAGAAGGCCAGAAAAAGAACTTGCCACCTCCAGTGTTAATGGAAGGGGATTTCCCTTCCAAACACTAGCATACTACTCCATCCTCTCCCCTCTTCCCGTCATGCACACATCAACAACTCTTCATTAAATGTAAGTGACATGTTATTGTACTATTATTTCTTTATTTGTCATAAAATTGTGTGTAATTTAATGTCAAAAAGTTCTAAAAAATATTTTATTTTAATACTTTTGGATGTCTGGAACGGATTAATTTTATTTCCATTATTTCTTATGGGGAAAATAGAATCGGAGTTCAACCAAACAGGTGATCGACGGGCCCTCTAGAACGGATTACCGGCGATAACTGGGGGTTGACTAGATAAAAATATAGAGAAAGTCTTGTAATATACTATTTCTTCTTTCTTTCAACACGTCGGCCGTTTCCCACCGAAGCAGGGTGGCCCAAAAGGAAAAACGAAAGTTTCTCCTTTTACATTTAGTAATATATACAGGAGAATGGGTTACTAGCCCCTTGCTCCCAGCATTTTAGTCGCCTCTTACGACACACATGGCTTACAGAGGAAGAATTTTGTTCCACTTTCCCATGGAGAATATACTATTTATCTCTGAAAAATCCTTGTGCTGTTAAATATGAAAATAAAAAATCACAAAAAACAGTTCATATGGCACTCTCGCTCTCACAACCAGCTACAATTTCCTACCCGACAGCTACCAGTTTCACAATCATATGAAGACCTCAATCCAGGGGAGTCCATCATCAACAAATGGGTGTTGATGCATATGCTGATAGTTTGACAGAGAATGTCACTGAATATATTCATGCCATTCATCAATACAATATTTTATGCAAAGCAACTGAGCATTTTCCCTGGTCAGTCGTATAAAAATTTACATTTCTTGACTAAATTGTAGCATACATATGTATAGACACCCACCAAAACTATGCCTACACCAGTCTCAGAATCATGACAAATAAGAGTTACTGTTTCATGTTTTACTAGAAGCTATTACAGAAATTGCTAGCAGATATTCCAGACAGATTGGTGGTGGTAGTGTCAAACCACCCTCCCACTGACCTCTACCATAACAAATCCAATTGAGACAAACATTTTGTTATGTTTTTTTTTTTTTTTACAACAAAGTTTTAAATTTTTTTCTTAACCCTTTGACTGTCGGAGGCCCCATTCTGAAACTGTCATTCTATGTCGCAAAATTTTGGAAAAAAAAAAAATTTCTTATGAAATGATAGAGAATCTTTTCCTGATGGTAATGACACCAAAAGTACGAAATTTGATGGAAAACTTACGGAATTATGCTCTCGCGAACTTAGCAATGTCGGCAATATATACGCATCAGCGATTTCGCCGACTTTGAGCCCTATTTTCGGCCAATTCCATTGTTACAGTCGACCAAACTCATACTATTTCTTTAGAACTCCATTTGTTCTATCGATTGTGAACAAGAAACCGCCAATTTACCGATTTCAACTACCCAATAAAGTGGTCAGAAATTGGCAATTTGGCCAATTTCATGCAAAATAAAAAAGATGTCAATTTCAAAATAGGGTCCAGAATAAACAATGCCGACATTCCTGGCACTAAAATAAGATTTTCTCTGTTCATTAGTCACGTCTTTAGGCCCCTCTAATATTACTCTTGCTTTCTATTTTGATTTTTTATTCACACAAATAATAGAAGATTTACAGTTATGCAGACTACTGCATTATTGTAAAATTATTTTTTATTAACACATCGGCCGATTCCCACCAAGGCAGGGTGGCCCGAAAAAGAAAAACTTTCATCATCATTCACTCCATCACTGTCTTGCCAGAGGGGTGCTTTACACTACAGTTATAAAACTGCAACATTAACACCCCTCCTTCAGAGTGCCGGCACTGTACTTCCCATCTCCAGAACTCAAGTCCGGCCTGCCGGTTTCCCTGAATCCCTTCATAAATGTTACTTTGCTCACACTCCAACAGCACGTCAAGTATTAAAAACCATATGCCTCCATTCACTCCTATCAAATACGCTCACACATGCTTGCTGGAAGTCCAAGCCCCTCGCACACAAAACTTCCTTTACCCCCTCCCTCCAACCTTTCCTAGGCCGACCCCTACCCCGCCTTCCCTCCACTACAGATTTATACACTCTCGAAGTCACTCTGTCTCGTTCCATTCTCTCTACATGTCCAAACCACCTCAACAACCCCCCCTCAGCTCTCTGGACAATCGTTTTTGGGAATCCCGCACCTCCTCCTAATTTCCAAACTCCGAATTCTCTGCATTATATTCACACCACACATTGACCTCAGACATGACATCTCCACTGCCTCCAGCCTTCTCCTCGTTGCAACATTCATCACCCATGCTTCACACCCATATAAGAGTGTTGGTATAACTATACTCTCATACATTCCCTCTTTACTTCCATGGACAAGGTTCTTTGTCTCCACAGACTCCAAGTGCTCCACTCACCCTTTTCCCTCATCAATTCTACGATTCACCTCATCCTTCATAGACCCATCTGCTGACATGTCCACTCCCAAATATCTGAATACATTCACCTCCTCCATACTCTCTCCTCCAATCTGATATCCAATCTTTCGTCACCTATTCTTTTGTTATCCTCATCACCTTACTCTTTCCTATATTCACTTTCAGTTTTCTTCTTTTTCACACCCTACCAAATTCATCCACCAACCTCTGCAACTTCTCTTCAGAATCTCCCAAAAGCACAGTGTCATCAGCAAAAAGCAACTGTGACAACTCCCACTTTGTATTTGCTTCTTTATCTTTGCCCAACACCTCTTGCCA
The DNA here is from genome assembly GCA_009830355.1 of Cherax destructor. Taxonomy (NCBI): domain Eukaryota; kingdom Metazoa; phylum Arthropoda; class Malacostraca; order Decapoda; family Parastacidae; genus Cherax; species Cherax destructor. The sequence goes on from WNWK01008137.1 coordinate 69,563, forward strand.
AGCCCTCGGCTTCACTTCTCTTACAACATCTATAAATAATTGAACAACCACTCAACTATATCCACTTCTTGTCTAACCCACTTTTACTCCAAATAGTCCCCTTCCCTCCTCATTCTAACCTGGCCTCACTATCCTCATAAAAACTCTTCACCTTTCATGTTAACCTTCCTCCTATCCATCACCTCAGCTTCTGCCACATTGCCCCCTATCTCCCATCTCGCCTTCCAATCTAAATCCCATAAAACTCTTTCCATTTTACTCAAATCCATTTGTTTCACTTCCTAAAGTAATTCATTCCAAAACTTTCTTATTTTCAACAAAATTTGCTGATAACATCTCACCCACTCTCTCATCTGCTCTCTTTTACATTGCTTCACCACTCTTTTAACCTCTCTTTTCTCTCCATATACTCTTCCCTCCTTGCATCACTTCTACTTTGTAAAAACCTCTCATATGCTAACTTTTTCTCCTTACACTCTCTTTACATCATCATTCCACCAATCGCTCCTCTTCCCTCCCGCACCCACTCGCCTGTAGCCACAAACTTCTGCTGAACACTCTAACACTACATTTTAAATCTACTCCATACATCTTCGACCCCATTGCCTACACTCTCACTAGCCCATCTATCCTCTAATAGTTGTTTATATCTTACCCTAACTGCCTCCTCTTTTAGTTTATAAACCTTCACCTCTCTCTTACTTACTGATTCTATTTTCCTTGTATCCCATCTACCTTTTACTCCCACTGTAGCTATAACTAAAAAGTGATCTGATATATCTGTGGCCCCTCTATAAACATGTACATCCTGAAGTCTACTCAACAGTCTTTTATCTACCAATACATAGTCCAACAAACTACTGTCATTACGCCCTACATCATATCTTGTATACTTATTTATCCTCTTTTTCTTAAAATATGTATTACCTATAACTAAACCCCTTTCTATACAAAGTTCAATCAAAGGGCTCCCATTATCATTTACACCTGGCACCCCAAACTTACCTACTACACCCTCTCTGCATGTTTCTCCCACTTTATCATTTAGGTCCCCTACCACAATTACTCTCTCATTTGGTTCAAAAGTTCCTATGCAATCGCTTAACATCTCCCAAAATCTCTCTCTCTCCTCTACACTCCTCTCTTCTCCAGGTGCATACACGCTTATTATGACCCACTTTTCGCATCTGACCCTTATTTTAATCCACATAATCCTTGAATTTACACATTCATATTCCCTCTTTTCCTTCCATAACTGATCCTTCAACATTATTGCTACCCCTTCAGTGCACTTGTGTAAGAATATTAAACTCACCAGTTGACGTGTATTGGACGAATGGCATGATTTGTGTACTCTTGAACATTAGCAAAAATCGAACATTTCCACTACTTTGAGCTCAATTTCAAGGTCATTTTCGTCATGAAAATAATCAAAATCATCTCTATTTCTGTAATATGTTTTCCATTCTATTAAATGAGACCACGAAAAAGAGAATACAACCATAAATACTATACGAAAATACACCTCAAAGTCGGCGTTTTAATCCAAAAACACGATCGGAGTTTTTTTTTTCTCATTATGCACTGAGTGCTGCAGGATTTTTTTTTATACAGCGCACACTGACCACACAGACCCATTCTCTCATATGTGGGCCTACCAGCTTTTTCCCGCTTGATTTGAAGCCGCTAGAATTTTTTAGTATATATACGTCCGAAACACTGGCTCGTAAGACGTATATATACGACCAAAACAGTCAAAGGGTTAAAGGAGGTTTGTTGAGGCTGATGAGGGACTCTTTATCCAAGGAATTGAACTTTTCCTCTCCTTCCTTTAATTGAACCTGATCTCCTGATTAAACCATGTGGAAGTTTGAAGGCAGCCAGAGGTGTGTTGGTAATTTTCCTTATGCACAAAGGGAAGGCATTGAAAAGTCAGGGACCTCAAACCCTTGTCAAGTTCTCTTAGTATAACCGCCATGCCCCTGCTTTTTATTGGAGGTGCTCGGCACTGTCTGCTAAGTCTTTTGTCTTCATAAAGAGAAATTTTAGAGTACAGGTTTGGGACCAGTTCTTTCAGGATTTTCCAGGTGTAGGTAATGATATATCTTATATGCATTCCAAGGAGGAGAGTTGAAGGAACTCCAAATGTCCCCAGTAGTTTAAATGTTTGATTGAATATGTACGTGCAGTGAAGTTCTCTGCACATTTTTCAGTTCAGCAGTCTCACTTGCCTTGATGGGGAAAAGTAGTATGCATCAGTATTCCAGCCTGGAGACTAAGAAATTTGCATTGTTCAGCTTCATTGGAATAGTAGTCTGTCAGTAAATGTCTTTTTGCATCATTAGAATTCGATGATAGTGTTTCTCGGCCAAGTTTGCAGGATGAGCCACCAATGTGAGAATTTGGCCCTGGAAACTGTCATTACCTGAAGTTTACCTGGAGAGAATTCCAGGGGTCAACGCCCCCGCGGCCCGGTCTGTGACCAGACCTCATGTTGGACCAGTTTATATGGGTACAATAATTGTTGTCTCAGTGAAGGCAGTTGGCAACCCACATGGAAACCTGCTCATGGTCCCATGGTGGCCTTGCCTCGTTGCTCTATACAGGTACTCCTCACTCAACGACCGAATTCCATTCCTAAAAGTAGGTCAGTAAGTGAATTGGTCATTAACCCTTTGACTGTTTCGGTCGTATATATACATCTTACGAGCCAGTGTTTTGGACGTATATACAGTAGGGCCCCGCTTTTCGGCATTCCGATCATACGGCGAGTTAAAATTATGACCAAAACTTTTGTATACGGCGAGCGGTCTTTCAGATACAGCGTGCGCCACCCGGTTTGTTTACATTTTCCGAGAGCATATCTCTCTATTATGTATAATACGTAATCACTCTTGGGCACATTAAATGTTCAATTTTACGTCAAAAATTCTAGCGGCTTCAAATCAAGCGGGAGAAAGCTGGTAGGCCCATATATGAGAGAATGGGTCTGTTTGGTCAGTGTGCGCTGTATAAAAAAAATCCTGCAGCAGGCAGTGCATAACGAGAAAAAAAAAACTCCGACCATTTTTTTGGATTAAAACGCCGACTTTGAGGTGTATTTTCGTATAGTATTTATGGTTGTATTCTCTTTTTCGTGGTCTCATTTGATAGAATGGAAACCATATTACAGAAATAGAGATGATTTAGATTAGTTTCATGATGAAAATGACCTTGAAATTGAGCTCAAAGTAATGGAAATGTTCGATTTTTGCCAATGTTCAAGAGTACACAAATCACGCCATGCATCCAATACACGTCAACTGGTGAGGCTAATATTCTTACACAAGTGCACTGATATTATTTATACCATTTTTACAATAATGCAGTAGTCTGCATAACAGTAAATCTTCTATTTTTTGTGCGAATAAAAAATAAAAACAGAAAGCAAGAGTAATATAAGAGGGGTCTAAAGACATGACTAATGAACAGAGAAAATCTTATTTTAGTGCCAGGAATGTCTGCATTGTTTATTCTGGACCCTATTTTGAAATTGACATCTTTTTTATTTTGCATGTAATTGGCCAAATTGCCAATTTCTGACCACTTTATTGGGTAGTTGAAATCAGTAAATTGGTGGTTTCTTGTACTCAGTCGATAGAACAAATGGAGTTCTAAATAAATAGCTGAGTTTGGTCGACTGTAACAATGGAATTGCCCGAAAATAGGGCTCAAAGTCGGCGAAATCGCCCATGCGTATATATTGCGGACATCACTAACTTTGCAAGAGCGTAATTCCATAAGTTTTCCATCAAATTTCGTACTTTTGGTGTCATTACCATCGGGAAAAGATTCTCTATCATTTCATAAGAAAAAATAATTTACAGTGGACCCCCGGAGCTCGTGATTAATCCGTTCCAGAGGGCCCGGCGAACACCGAATATCACGAACTCTGAATCTATTTTCCCCATAAGAAATAATGGAAATAAAATTAATCCGTTTCAGACACCCAAAAGTATTAAAATAAAATATTTTTGTACATTAAATATATATTAAATTACACAGAAAACAATGAGACATGAAGAATAAAACAATAATAACATGTCACTTACCTTTATTGAAGAGTTGTTGATGTGTGGAAGATGGGAGGAGGGGAGAGGATGGAAGAGTTGCTTTTGTTTGGAAGGGAAATCCCCTTCCATAAAGACTTCAGGTACCAAATCCTTTCTCTGGGTTACTTCCCTTCTTTGTTTTTTAATGCCACTATGACCAGCTTGAGAGTCACTGGACCCCTGTTGCTCAAAAAGTGTTCCAGAGAGTTCTGTTTCTGGCGAATGTTTGGAATTGTGCCGGCGACAGGGGTGTGTGTTTGGGGACAGGACAAGATAGTCCTTCAATATTTCGCTAATATCATCTATACGACTTATTTATCACAATTCATCTAATATGGCATAATAAACAATATTAATAACATAGAAACATGACACACACACTAGAATGAATAAAATATCATTATGAATCTGAGGACTGGTGTTGTGGTGTTTGTTGTTGGGTGTATAAGGGCCACTGAAAGATACGCCTTAAATAGTGATGGCCGCCTGACACACGGCAGTGTTGTCAGTCTCCCTATATAACTCCAACAACAATGGAGGAGTCAAATTTCGTGTCGTTATTTTTCTATCGCTTAACTTATTTGCTACACTGTTAATGCTACACTTTATTGCTGGCTGGCACTATAGCCTTTATCAATTCCTGCTGTTTTAGTATCATAACGTATTTTAGAATCACTGAATCACTTAAGAAGACATTCTCCCTAGTGCCAGCCCTTTGGTAAAGGGCTGGCACTAGAAACTTTCTTGGGGCCCATGGTGGCTTATTTAGCAGTTGCAAGCACTAAAAACAATGGAATAATGACAAAATGTATGGTATGAATGCGTGGGTGGCGGTCTCTCACTGGTAAACAATGACACACTGACTCTGAATGGAGTGTCGGGCCCGCTCGGGCCAAGCATACGCGTCCGGGACGAATCATGAACTCCGAGTGGATTCGTGAACACCGAACCAATATTTTTGCGGAAAAACATCATGAACTACGATTTTCACAAACTCCGGGGGTCCACTGTAGTGGCATACACAGTGTTGTAAAACATGGTGAGGCAGCCAGTTCAGACAAACGTGCTGCTGAAAAGTTTGTGAGTGAATTTAAGGGGTTCGTAGACACTGAAAAATTCGAACCCCAACAAGTGTTTAATTGTGATGCAACAGGCCTCTTTTGGAAGAAAATGCCAAAAAGGACCTTCATTACTCAGGAGAAAAAGGCACTGCCAGGACACAAGCTTATGAAAGACAGGCTAACTCTCATGTTGTGTAGTAATGCTAGTGGGGATTTCAAAGTGAAGCCTTTACTGGTGTATCACTGAAAATCCCAGAGTGTTCAAGAAACACAATGTCAACAACAATAATTTGTGTGTGTGTTTTGGAAGGCTAACACTAAGGCATGGGTCACGAAGACAATTTTCCTGGAATGGTTCACTGGAGTGTTTGGCCCCAGTGTGAAAAAATACCTCCTGGAAAAGAAATTGCCACTCAAGTGCCTCCTGGTTATGGACAATGATTCTGCTCATCCTCACAACTTGGCAGACTATTTGTCTAAGGACTTCAGTTTCATCACAGTGAAGTTCTTGCCTCCTAACACCACTCCTCTCATCCAGCCCATAGACCAGCAGGTCATTTGTAACTTCAAAAAACTGTACACAAAAGCAGTGTTTCAAAAGTGCTTTGAAGTGACCTCGGACACTGAGTTGACCCTAAGAGAGTTCTGGAAAGATCACTTCTGTATCCTCCATTGCATAAGCCTTATAGGTAAGGCTTGGGAGGAAGTGGCTTCCAGGACCTTGAACTCTGCTTGGAGACAATTGTGGCCGGATTGTGTCCAACAGAGGGATTTTGAAGGGTTTGAGGCTGACCCTGATGACCCTGTGCCTGTTGTGGAAGGAATTGTGGCATTGGGCAAATCCCTGGGGTTGGAGGCAAGTGGCGAAGATGTGGAAGAGTTGGTGGAGGACCACAGGGTAGAGCTAACCACTGAAGAGCTGCAAGAGCTTAATCTCCAACAGCATCAAACCACAGAAGAGGAAATTGATTCACAGGAGGAGGAAGATGGATAGGGTGAGGTAACTTCTTCAGAGATTAAGGAAATTTGTTCAGTGTGGAATAAGGTGCAGATATTTGTTGAAAAACACCACCCTGAGCAAGCTGAAACAAGCCATATCTGCAACATGCTCAGTGACAAAACCTTGTCCCACTTCAGGAAAATGTTAAAAAGAAGCCAAAAACAGACCTCTCTGGACAGTTATTTTGTGCTACAGGGGTCTAGTGACTCTCAAGCTGGTCCTATTGGCATTAAAAGACCAAGAAGGGAAGTAACCCCAGATAGGGCTTTAACCCTTTGGGGGTCGACAGGCCTTCTCGGAAACCTGTTCCTGGGGTCGAAATTTAAAAAAAAAAAAAAAATTCTTATGGAATGATAAGAGAATCTTTTTCCGATCATAATGCCACCAAAATTATGAAATTTGATCAAAAACTAATAGAATTATGCTTTCGCGAAGTTAGCGGTATTGATGACATTTACGCATCGGCGATTTCACCCACTTTGAACCCTATTTTCGGCAAATTCCAATGTTTCAGTCTACTAAAATTATAGCTATTTCGCTAGAACTCCATTTCTTCTATCGATTGAGTACAAGAAACCGCCTATTTACCAATTTCAACTACCCAAAATAGTGGTCAGAAAAATGGCAATTTGGCCAATTTCACACAAATTTCAAACGATGCCAATTTCAAAATAGGGTCCAGAATAAACAAGACAGACATTCCTGGCACTAAAATAACATCTTCTCTGTTCATTAGTCACGTCTCCAGGCCCCTCTTACATTACTTTTGCTTTTCATTTTGAATTTTTGTTCTCACAAAAAAATAGAAGATTTACTGTTATGTATACAACTGCATCATTGTATAAATGGTATAAATAATATCAGCGCACTTATGCAAGAATATTAGACTCTCCAGTTGATGTGTATTGGATGCATGGTGTGATTTGTTTACTCTTGAACATCGTCAAAAATCGAACATTTTCGCTACTTTGAGCTCAATTTCAAGGTACTTGTCATTGTCAAACCAATCAAAATCATCTCTATTTCTGTAATATATCCTCCATTCTATCAAATGAGACCAAGAAAACGAGAATACATCAATAAATACAATACGAAAATAGACTGCAAAGTCGCTGTTTTAAACGAAAAAACGGTCAGATTTTTTTTTCTCTCATTATGCAGTGTGTGGTGCAGGATTTTTTTATACTGCACACACTGACCACATAGACCCATTCTTTCATATGTAGGGCTACCAGCCGTTTCCCACTTAATTTGAGGCCGCTAGAATTTACGCGTACTAGTACGGCACCAACCCCTGCTCATAAAACGTACTAGTACGACACCGACCCCCAAAGGGTTAATACCTGAAGTCCTTATGGAGGGGGATTCCCCTTCCAAACACTAAGCCCTTCCCCTTTCCTCCTCCCTATCTTCCAGATGCCAGCAAGTCTCTTCAATAAAGTAAATGTTATTTATTATTATATTATTTCTTATTATTATTGTGTTATTATGTGTTTTGTGTATGTAAAACTATAGTTAATCTTTAAAAAAATTATTTTTTTGTGAATATTTTTGTGTGTCTGGAACGGATTAATTGTATTTACATTATTTCTTATGGGAAATAATGGTTCAGAAATCGGCCAGTTCGATTTTAGGCCTAGCTCCTGGAACGGATTACGGCCGCTTTCTGGGGTCCCACTGTACTCCATCTACTTCTTACTCTCACCGTAGCTTTTTTTTTATTAACACATCAGCCATTTCCCACCAAGGTAGGGTGGCTCGAAAAAAGAAACTTTCACCATCATTCACTCCATCACTGTTTTGCCAGAGGTGCGCTTACACTACAGTTATAAAACTGCAACATTAACACCCCTCCTTAAGAGTGCAGGCACTGTACTTCCCATCTCCAGGAATCAAGTCCGGCCTGCAGGTTTCCCTGAATCCTTTCATAAATATTACCCTACTCACACTCCAACAGCACGTGAAGTCCTAAATAAAATTTGTCTCCATTCGCTCCTATCTAACATGCTCACACATGCTTGCTGGAAGTCCAAGCCCTTTGCACACAAAACCTCCTTTACCCCCTCCCTCCAACCTTTCATAGGCCGACCTCTACCCCGCCTTCCCTCCATTACAGATTTACACACTCTCGAAGTCATTCTACTTTGTTCCATCCTCTCTACATGTCCAAACCACCTCAACAACCCCTCCTCAGCCCTCTGGATAATAGTTTTGGTAATCCCGCACCTCCTAATTTCTAAACTACGAATTCTCTGCATTATATTCACACCACACATTGCCCTCAGATACGACATCTCCACTGCCTCCAGCCTTCTCCTTGTTGGAACATTCCCACCCATATAAGAGTGTTGGTATAACTATACTCTCACACATTTCCCTGTTTGCTTCCATGGACAAAGTTCTTTGTCTCCACAGACTCCTCAGTGCACCACTCACCTTTTTCCCTTCGTCAATTCTATGATTCATCTCATGTTTCATAGACCCATCTGCTGACACATCCACTCCTAAATACAGTGGTACCCCGGTTTACGATATTTTTTCATTCCAGAATGCTGTTCAAGTGCCATTACCAAACGAATTTATCCCCATAAGGAATAATGTAAAATAGACTAGTTCTTTTAGACCCCAAATATACACTTACAAAAGCATTTAAAAAAATAAACTCACTGAACCCCTGTCGCACAAAAAATCTGTCCAGAGAGGAGTGCTTCTGGTGTCTCTAAGATTTGCCTAAAATGGGACACGGCATTGTCATTGAACATGTTGCTGACACGGCTTGCAACAGCTTTGTTAGGGTGATATTTCTCCACAAAACTTCGCACCTCACTCCACTTTGCACAAATGTCCTTAATCGCTGAAGAAGGCACATTCTCCCATCTCTCCCCTCTTCCCTGTGGTTGTCCACCAACTCTTCCACATCCTGGCCATTCACCTCCAACCTCATGCACTTCCCCAAAGACACAATAGATTCCACAACAGGCATAGGGTCATCAGAGTCAGCCTCAAACTCTTCAAAATCCTTCTGGAGGACACATTCTGGCCACAATTTTCTCCAAAAAGAGTTAATCGTTCTGGAAGTCACTCCCTGCCAAGCCTTATCTATAAGGCTTATGCAATTGAGGATATTGAAGTGATTCCTCCAGAACTCTCTTAGGGTCAATTCAGTGTCAGAGGTCACTTCAAAGCACCTTTGAAACAATGCTTTTGTGTACAGTTTTTTGAAGTTACAAATGACCTGCTGGTCCATGGGCTGGATGAGACGAGTGGTATTAGGGGGCAAGAACTTCACTGTGATGAAACTAAACTCCCCCAACAATTGGGTTCCAAGTCTGGAGGATGGGCAGGAGCATTGTCCATTACCAGGAGGCACTTGAGTGACAATTTATTTTCCAGAAGGTATTTCTTCACACTCGGGACAAACACTTCATTGACACACTCGAAAATTTGCCTCGTGACCCATGCCTTATTGTTAGCCTTCCAAATCACACGCAATTTACTCTTGATGCCGTTGTTTTTCTCGAATACTCTGGGATTTTCAGTGATACACCACAAACATATGAGCGGCCGCATCCCGCGGTGTATGAAAAAGGGAAAAATTTTGTCGAAAAAAGTGGTCTAAAACTGAACTGTACGATATCCGGACCAGACAAAAACCGGGGTTCCACTGTATTACCTATCACCAAACGTCTTTCTATACAAAGTTCAATCAAAGGCCTCCCCTTATCATTTACCCCTGGCACCCCAAACTTACCTACTATATCCTCTACCACAGTTGCTCACACTTTAGCATTTAGGTCCCCCACCACAATTATTCTCTCACTTGGTTCAAAACTCCCTTAAACACTCACTTCACATCTCCCAAAATATTCTCCTTTACATTCCTCTCTTCTCCAGATGCACAAATACAATATAACCCACTTTTCACATTCAACCCTTATTTTAAGCCACATAATTATTGAATTTATACATTTTTATTCCCTCTTTTCCTGCCATAACTGATCCTTCAACATTATTGCTACAACTTTAGCTCTAACTCTCTCAGATACCCCTGTCCTAATCCCATTTATTTCTCCCCACTAAAGCTCTCCTACCCCCTTCGCTTGTTTTGCTTAGAGCCAGGACATCCAGCTTCTTTGCATCCATAATACTGACAACTGTCTCTTTCTTACCATCTGCACTACATCCACACCCATTCAAACATCCCAACTTTATAAAGTTTTTCTTACATTTAATAATTTATACAGGGGGAAGGTATTACTAGCCCCTTGCTCACAGCTTTTTAGTTGCCTTTTACAACACACATGGCTTGTGGAGGAAGGATTCTTTTCCACTTCCCATGGAGATGAAAGGAAAATAAATAACAACAAGAACTATTAAGAAAAAGGAAAACTCAGATGAGTGTGTAATGTGACCTAAGTATAAGTAGCAAGATATACTTTTTTTTTTAACACGTCAGCCATCTCCCACCGAGGCAGGGAGACCCAAAAAGAAAATCCCCAAAAAGAAAGAAAATACTTTCATCATCATTCAACACTTTCACCTCACTCATACATAATCACTGTCTTTGCAGAGGTGTTCAGATACGACAGTTTAGAAGTCCCTCCAAACTGCCAATATCCCAAACCCCTCCTTTAAAGTGCAGGCATTGTATGTGTACTTCCCATTTCCAGGGCTCAAGTCAGGCTAACCGGTTTCCCTGAATCCCTTCACAAACTATTACCCTGCTCACACTCCAACAGCTCGTCAGGTCCCAAAAACCATTCGTCTCCATTCACTCCTATCTAACACTCTCAAGCACGCTTGCTGGAAGTCCAAGCCCTTCACCCACAAAACCATTTTTACCCCCTCCCTCCAACCTTTTCGAGGACGACCCCTACCCCGCCTTCCTTCCCCTACAGATTTATACGCTCTTGAAGTTATTCTAGTCTCTCTAAATGACCAAACCACATCAACAACCCCTCTTCAGCCCTCTGACTAATACTTTTAGTAACTCCACACCACCTCCTAATTTACACACTCCAAATTCTCTACATAATATTTACACCACACAATGCCCTTAGACAGGACATCTCCACTGCTTCCAGCCGCCTCCTCGCTGCAGCATTTACAACCCAAGCTTCACACCCATACAAGAGTGTTGGCACCATTATACTTTCGTACATTCCTTTCTTTGCCTCCATGGATAACATTTTTTGTCTTGCATATTTATGAGAAAGAAATGACACCAGCAATTTTATCAGTAAAATAATTACAGGTTTCCATTTCACACTCATTTGGCAAGATGGTAGTACGTACCTTCCTGGGTGGTTGCTGTCTACCAATATATCAATATAAATAATGTTACATTGCCCCACATGTTTATTTTTAATTTAAAATTTGCTTAATATCAAAATTCATTTTCACCCTTTTACTAATAAGGATATATTTTCCAGTACAAGTTTCATCAATTAGATAAAGACTGATAAAAATAGGCTCAATTTAGTTAGGATTTCATAGAAAGAAAATCAAGCATATACACAATGTTATCATGCAGTTTTCTGAAGACAATGCACCAATCAAATTTTAAAACCACATATCACACAGTAGCAGCTAGAAAAATAAAACTTCATCAAGGGAATCCTTGTGCTCTCCTGATCCTGAGTATAGTTTAACAGGTACATGATGATTTTTAACCAAAGTTAGGATGTTCCAGAGCAATGCTTATTGCACTACGTCCTCAACACGATCTAAATAATAACTAATGACCTACAGGTCAGACTAAGATTTAAGACCAGGGATCAGAACATACGATAACCTTAAATACTAAATTTGAAGATGGTAGGTCTATGGTTCCTAGGTAGTAGGTTGGTAGACAGCAACCACCCAGGGAGGTACTACTGTCCTGCCAAGTGAGTGTAAAACAAAAGCCTGTAATTGTTTTACATGATGGTAGGATTCCTGGTGTCTTTTTTTCTCTCATAAACATGCAAGATTTCAGGTACATCTTGCTACTTCTACTTACACTTAGGTCACACTACACATTCATGTACAAGCATATATATACACACCCACTCTGGGTTTTCTTCTATTTTCTTACTAATATTGGTAGAATTACCGACTATGTTAAGTAAAAGGACACAAATGCAACTAATGTGACATTTTATTGTGGCAACGAGGAGAATGCTGGAGGCAGTGGAGATGTCATGTCTGAGGTCAATGTGTGGTGTGAATATAATGCAGAGAATTTGGAGTTTGGAAATTAGGAGGAGGTGCGGGATTACCAAAACTATTATCCAGAGAGCTGAGGAGGGGTTGTTGATGTGGTTTGGACATGTAGAGAGAATGGAACGAGACAGAATAACTTCGAGAGTGTATAAATCTGTAGTGGAGGGAAGGCGGGGTAGGGGTCGGCCTAGGAAAGGTTGGAGGGAGGGGATAAAGGAAGTTTTGTGTGCGAGGGCCTTGGACTAACAGCAAGCATGTGTGAGCGTATTTGATAGGAGTGAATGGAGACAAATGGTTTTTAATACTTGACGTGCTGTTGGAGTGTGAGCAAAGTAACATTTATGAAGGGATTCAGGGAAACCAGCAGGCCGGACTTGAGTCCTGGAGATGGGAAGTACAGTGTCTGCACTCTGAAGGAGGGGTGTTAATGTTGCAGTTTTATAACTGTAGTGTAAAGCACCCATCTGGCAAGACAGTGATAGAGTGAATGATGATGAAAGTTTTTCTTTTTCGGGCCACCCTGCCTTGGTGGGAATCGGCCGATGTGTTAATAAAAAATAGTAATACAATAAGGTAGAATAATCAACTTGCACATGAGGAAAAGGTGAAAGCCATTACTTGGGTAGCAAGTGCCTTGAATCAGCACTTATTGCTGCTTCTAACACAGTTAAACAAAACAAAGGCAGCTTTACCATCTCTGAAGTCTTAGCAAGAATCCTCCTGAAAACAGTAAACCCTGCCATCACATAGTCTCTCCTGCTAATACTACACAAAGAACTTCACAGAGGTGGAACACTGATACAGGCCTTCTCTAATATTTGTCTATATTTTTGTGCTACCCAAGTAATTGGTTTCATCTTTTCCTCATGTGCAAGTTGATTATTCTACCTTATTGTATTACTACTACTACAACTTATGTCTCTACTACTACCACCACCACTGGTATTACACCTCACTCTGAGTATATATATACCCTCTGTGTCCATGTATTGTTTGTAACGGCTTGACAAAGCTCCTGGAGAGCGAAACGTTGCCACAATAAAATGTCACATTAGTTGCATTTGTGTCCTTTTACTTAATATATTTTCTTACTAGTTGTTCTTCTTATTTCCTCTCTCCATGGGGAAGTGGAACAGAATTCTTCCTCCGTAAGCCATGCGTGTCGAAAGAGGTGACTAAAATGCCGGGAGCAAGGGGCTAGTAACCCCTTCTCCTGTATATATTACTAAGTGTAAAAGGAGAAACTTTTGTTTTTCCTTTTGGGCCACCCTGCCTCGGTGGGAAACGGCCGACGCGTTGAAAGAAGAAAGGTCTATGGTTCCAAACTTCTGTTCAAAGTGTACCCACTGATGTTTTGTATCAACCTCGTACCCTTTTGTACAGATCTTAAAAACAGCTTTTTACATATAATATCCGAGGTAAAGATATATGGGTAGAACAATATTCAAAATTTTAGATCAAATGGAAAAACACGGATTATAAAAAAAATCAATGACAATAACACAACAAATTATAATAATCAATTAGCATACCCCCTGAAAATCCTTTCATGTTCCCTTGGAGGTATGCATACCCTAGTTTGGGAACCCCTGTGGTAGAGTATTAAAAACATTGGTTATCTTTTCCTGGAATGCCTCATAAATATTTCCAGCAGTTATGCATGACTTCCCACATTCAATACAAGGTAATAAACAATTTTTTCAAAATACTTTTTGCTACTAATCTTTTTGTTATGGTGCCGAAGGCAAATAGTAGTATATAATGCTTGACCTAGTTGCTGTTCTTTTTTCCAGTTTCAAAATAAAACAGCATGACATTCATAAATAATACAGTAAATTCACAGCCTTTACCATACTGTGCTCTCATTCACCACTTAAAAAATACTCAAGTCTTACCAGTACTGTTAAGAGACGAAAGACTGAAAGGAGTAACCCTGTGCATTATTCCTTTAAAATGATTGCTAGTAGTCTTCATTACAATATACAGATTAATTATAAACCTCCAATTTCCTCTAGTAACAGTAACTGCTAAGCCACATTACAGAATAAAAAATACTACCTTACCTTCGGTTTAGATGTATCTTTCCGCGGCCGCCCCCTCTTTCTTTTGGGAGGCCCACTTGACCCTGAAACATAAAACTTGAGGTGGATTGACTGTGATAGGGCAATGAAAGAAAGAACTTCCATATAGCTCAGTAGTTCTTTCCTTATTCTGGGTCACACAACCCTATCACAATTGGGCCTCATTTCCACACCCCTTCCTTCTTTCATATAAAATTCTAAATGTAAAAATTATAATAAAAGTCTTTGTTATCTAAATAAGATAAACTAAGTTTTCCTTCTTTGCTTTATTATTTTCAATTATTCAAGTCTGTTTGAGGAGCAAATCACAAATACATGACATATTTCTTATTTCTGCTCTAAGCTCACACTCCCTCCCCCCTGGAAATCCCCCCAATTAAGAACCACTGATCTCATCATAAACTACAGTACATCAAAAAAAAAAGAAAAAAATATAAAACAAAAATCACCATTTGTTTGAGAGAGCTCTGTGCAAAATATGAGATAAAAACTCTCAAAATATAAAGCAGAATGATGCATGTCAAAGCTTTCTTGGAAAATGTGCTCAAGTTTTTTGTATCCAGCATACAGATTATATAACTTACATAATGAAAAACAAAATAAACAGTTTCAATTATATTGCAACCTGTGGTACATAGAAACACACCTGCAACCATTTTCAAGAGTTTGTCAACCTATATAGTCCAGCCTGAGGTCAGAGTCAATATAAACCCTTCTCTAAATCTTTTCCTTGATAGCTGCAACAGAACACACAGGCATAGCACAACATAACACAAGAGACAAAACCCTCTTTAACATTCCCCCATGTCCAACTCAACCTGTGTAAAAACCAAATGCACATAAAAGGACCTAATATCTGTAATTCCCTCCCTGAAACATCAAAAGACCCATTATTTGCCAATCAATTAAGAGCTATTGTTAAAAAGCAGCTCTTCTCCCTAACATAATTGAGACAGCAATAAACTATGCAAAAAAAAAAAAAAAAAAAAAAAAAAAAAAAACATCCAATTCTGCCCCTGTTCTTCCATCCTTTCTTCAACTCCCATACAAAATTGGTAACACATCTTGTTCCATCGTATTTCTATTGTAACTAAGTAACTGCTGTATCTTCACCATTTCTATTCAATCACTCCACAAAACTGAAGATCACTGAATCAGACCGAAATATAATATGTACTTTTGTAACTGATCATTCATTCATTAGCTACCTTTCTTATTGCACTTGTCATTGTAGCTAACTGCATGAGAAGTCTTATTTAATAGTCTATGTCTAGATCTGAAGTTGCATTTAAGCATTAGGATTGGTTTGCCTCAAATTCATTACATAATTAGTGGCTTTTTTTGTGTCTACCAATGTTTTATTACATGTAAACTACATTATTTGTACTGCATAAAGAAATAAACATTGTATTGCATGATAAATGCTATTGATCCAATAAGAAACACACAATGATGCAGTGCACGTAGCAGTGTGGAATGTAGCATCTGAAAATCTTCGCATTAAAAAAATAACATGCCTATACATGTAGCAAATTAAACCCATTTTCCAGGAAAGTGGTACTTAAAAAGGACAAATGCAAATTGTGACCACCATGAGCAGTCAGTGGTCTTTGTGGAAAGAGTTTACAGGTGAATCCCAAAAGCCCTAAAAAATGCAGACATAATCCCTGTTCACAGAGGAGGCAACAGAGATCTTGGAAAATATTACAGATCACACCTTTCACTCACCAAAGATCTGCATTTCCACCAAAGATCTGTCACTTCACATTTGCATTCTATTTCCCCACTTCACTGTAAAAGCCCAGCTTCGGCACCAGCAGGATATTTTGCCCTCTTATGTGCGGCAGGCCTCCACTGTTTTATGCTAGACCAAACATTACTCTGATATGGACCAGTAGGTCAACTGCTGTTTCCCCATTCTTACATTATGAAACTGGCAACATGATTTTTTTTTTCAACAAGTCGGCCGTCTCCCACCGAGGCAGGGTGACCCAAAAAGAAAGAAAATCCCCAAAAAGAAAATACTTTCATCATCATTCAACACTTTGACCACACTCATACATAATCACTGTCTTTGCAGAGGAGCTCAGATACGACAGCTGAGAATTGTCCCTCCCAGCTGTCACTATCCCAGACCCCTCCTTTAAAGTGCAGGCATTGTACTTCCCATTTCCAGGACTCAAGTCCAACTAAATCAATTAACTGGTTTCCCTGAATCCCTTCACAAAATATTACCCTGCTCACACTCCAACAGATCGTCATGTCCCAAAAACCATTCGTCTCCATTCACTCCTATCTAACACGCTCACATATGCTTGCTGGAAGTCCAAGCCCCTCGCCCACAATACCTCCTTTACCCCTTCCCTCCAACCTTTTCCAGGCTGACCCCTACCCCGCCTTCCCTCCACTACAGATTTATACACTGTGTAAGTCATTCTGTCTCGTTCCATTCTCTCTACATGTCCGAACCACCTCAACAACCCCTCCTCAGCTCTCTGGATAATAGTTTTGGTAATCCCACACCTCCTCCTAATTTCCAAACTCCAAATTCTCTGCATTATATTCACACCACACATTGACCTCAGACATGATATCTCCACTGCCTCCAGCCTTCTCCTCAATGCAACATTCATCACCCATGCTTCACACACATATAAGTGTTGGTATAACTATACTCTCATACATTTCCCTCTTTACTTCCATGGACAAAGTTCTTTGTCTCCACAGACTCCGAAGTGCTCCACTCACCCTTTTCCCCTCATCAATTCTATGATTCACCATCTCCTTCATAGACCCATCTGCTGACATGTCCACTCCCAAATATCTGAATACATTCACCTCCTCCCCCCTCTCTCCCTCCAATCTGATATCCAATCTTTCGTCACCTAATCTTTTTGTTATCCTCATCACCTTACTCTTTCCTATATTCACTTTCAATTTTCTTCTTTTACACACCCTACCAAATTCATCCAGCAACCATGTATATGTAAGATAAAAATACTAAAAATTAAAAATTTCAATATACCTGTATCAACTGATTCCTTCTTGATCCTGGGTCTCTTAAGTTCTGGCTCCCATTCTTCATCCTGAGTGCTACGATCCTCTCTGTGATCATTCTCCTCCTCTATTAAGTCTTCCACTCTAGGCTCAAAATTTTCATCCATCTCTAATCCAAGGATTTGCGCATCCTCATCCTCTGGTTCAACCTGAAGGGACAAAATCAATACTCAATTATCAATGTACATAATAAATTCTGAAACTGCTGGTAGCAAAATACATTGGACCCCCAGTGTTCGAACAATTATG
>WNWK01008138.1:10000-20000 GCA_009830355.1 Cherax destructor
ATTGGTGGTCCAGTAGACTGGTACTGGAGGTCTAGTAGACTGGTACTGGTGGTACAGTAGGCTCGTTGGTACTGGTGGTCCATTAGACTAGTAGTGGTGGTCCAGTAGGCTGGTACTGGTGAACCAGTAGACTGGTACTGGTGGTCCAGTAGACTGGTATGGTGGACAAGTACATTGGTACTGATGGACCAGTACACTGGTACCGGTGGACCAGTAAACTGGTACTGGTGGTCCAGTAGGCTGGTACTGGTGGACCAGTAGATTGGTACTGGTGGTCCAGTACACTGGTACTGGTAGACCAGTAAACTGGTACTGGTGGTCCAATAGACTGGTACTAATGGTCCAGTAAACTGGTACTGGTGGACCAGTAAACTGGTACTTGTGGTCCATTAGACTGGTACTGGTGGTCCAGTAGACTGGTACTGGTGGTCCAGTAGACTGTTACTGGTGGTCCAGTAAACTGGTACTGGTGGACCAGTAAACTGGTACTGGTGGTCCAGTAGACTGGTACTGGTGGTCCAGTAGACTGGTATGGTGGACCAGTACACTGGTACTGGTGGACCAGTACACTGGTACTGGTGGTCCAGTAGACTGGTACTGGTGGACCAGTAGACTAGTAATTGTGGTCCAGTAGACTGGTAATTGTGGTCCAGTAGACTGGTACTGGTGGTATAGTAGACTGGTACTGGTGGTCCAGTAGACTGGTATGGTGGACCAGTAACTGGTACTGGTGGTCCAGTAGACTGGTATGGTGGACCAGTACATTGGTACTGGTGGACCAGTACACTGGTACCGATGGACCAGTAAACTGGTACTGGTGGTCCAGTAGGCTGATACTGGTGGACCAGTAGACTGGTACTGGTGGTCTAGTAGACTGGTATGGTGGACCAGTGCATTGGTACTGGTGGACCAGTAGATTGGTACTGGTGGTCCAGTACACTGGTACTGGTAGACCAGTAAACTGATACTGGTGGTCCAATAGACTGGTACTGGTGGTCCAGTAAACTGGTACTGGTGGACCAGTAAACTGGTACTTGTGGTCCATTAGACTGGTACTGGTGGTCCAGTAGACTGGTACTGGTGGTCCAGTAGACTGTTACTGGTGGTCCAGTAAACTGGTACTGGTGGACCAGTAAACTGTTACTGGTGGTCCAGTAGACTGGTACTGGTGGTCCAGTAGACTGGTATGGTGGACCAGTACACTGGTACTGGTGGTCCAGTAGACTGGTACTCTTGGACCAGTAGACTGGTAATTGTGGTCCAGTAGACTGGTAATTGTGGTCCAGTAGACTGGTACTGGTGGTATAGTAGACTGGTACTGGTGGTCCAGTAGACTGGTATGGTGGACCAGTAGACTGGTACTGGTGGTCCAGTAGACTGGTATGGTGGACCAGTACATTGGTACTGGTGGACCAGTACACTGGTACCGGTGGACCAGTAAACTGGTACTGGTGGTCCAGTAGGCTGGTACTGGTGGACCAGTAGACTGGTACTGGTGGTCCAGTAGACTGGTATGGTGGACCAGTGCATTGGTACTGGTGGACCAGTACACTGGTACTGGTGGACCAGTAAACTGGTACTGGTGGTCCAGTAGACTTGTACTGGTGGCCCAGTAGACTGGTATGGTGGACCAGTAGACTATTACTGGTGGACCAGTAGACTGGTACTGGTGGTCCTGTAGACTGGTATGGTGGACCAGTACATTGGTACTGGTGGACCAGTACACTGGTACCGGTGGACCAGTAAACTGGTACTGGTGGTCCAGTAGGCTGGTACTGGTGGACCAGTAGACTGGTACTGGTGGTCCAGTAGACTGGTATGGTGGACCAGTGCATTGGTACTGGTGGTCCAGTAAACTGGTAATGGTGGACCAGTAAACTGGTACTGGTGGTCCAGTAGACTGGTACTGGTGGTCCAGTAGACTGGTATGGTGTACCAGTACACTAGTGCTGATGGACCAGTACACTGGTACTGGTGGACCAGTACACTGGTACTGGTGGTCCAGTAGACTGGTACTGGTGTACCAGTAGACTGGAACTGGTGTTCCAGTAGACTGGTACTGGTGGACCAGTAAACTGGTACTGGTGGACCAGTAAACTGGTACTGGTGGACCAGTACACTGGTACTTATACAGTTATGTACTAGTACTCTTTTTATGGAAGGATTTATTGCTGGTTAAGTCATAACTCGACCTACCTTAACAGCTGTGAGGGAGAGAGGAAGCGAGGAGAATGTAAGGGAGGAGGAAGTTGGGAGGGAGGAGGTAGGGGGTAGGTATAGATACCACACAACAGCTGTGTAGAGTGTGACGTCTCTCTCTCTCTCTCTCTCCCTCTCTCTCTCTCTCTCTCTCTCTCTCTCTCTCTCTCTCTCTCTCTCTCTCTCTCTTTCTCTCTCTTCTCTCTCTTCTCTCCTCTCTCTCTCTCTCTCTCTCTCTCTCTCTCTCTCTCTCTCTCCTCTCTCTCTCTCTCTCTCTCTCTCTTCTCTCCTCTCTCTCTCTCTCTCTCTCTCTCCTCTCTCTCCTCTCCTCTCTCTCTCTCTCTCTCTCTCTCTCCTTTCTCCCTCTCATTTCTCTTACCCACACACACAGAGTGGACCTAGTGGCGACCAGTGAAGAGGCAGGGCCAAGAGCTATGAATCGACTCCTGCAACCACAATTAGGAGAGTACACACTATGTGTTTGTGTACAACCCACCACCGAACAGCAGGCGACCAAGCGAAGAATACGAGGAGAGCAACAGAGATGGTGGACACTATCAGAAGGCTGCCAGAAGGTCCCACAAGAGCAGGGCAAAGTTACTCATCTTGGGGGATTTCAACCCTAAGGAGACTGACTGGGAGAATCTGGAGCCACATGTGAGACCAGAGATACAGAGCCAAGAATCTGGAGGTGGTACTGGAAAACTTCATGTATCAACATGTCCGGGATACGTTGAGAGAGAGAGAGGAGACGACGAACCAGCAACGCTGGACCTCATATTCACCTTGAGCAGCTCAGACATACGAGATATCACACACGAAAAGTCCCAGGTGCTACTGACCACAAGGTCACTAGTGATTACACGGGGACTACACATATATGATGCAATTCCTACATGAGGTGCAGTGGGTGAGAGAGTTAGAGGGAAAGACAGAAGGTGAAATGATGGAATACATGACCACATGTGTCAGAAATTTTCCCTATTGTCATACATCACACTATGAGGATAGACTGAGGCCCTGAATCTGCACTCTCTGGAAAGGCGTAGAATTAGGGGGGATATGATTGAGGTGTATAAAAGGAAAACAGGAATAAATAAAGGGGATGTAAATAGCGTGCTGAAAATATCTAGCCTTGACAGGATTCGCATCAATGGTTTTAAGTTGGAAAAGTTCAGATTCAGGAAGGATATAGGAAAGCATTGGTTTGGTAATAGAGTTGTGGATGAGTGGAACAAACTCCCGAGTACCGTCATAAGGGCTGGGACGTTGTGTAGTTTTAAAAATAGGTTAGATAAATACATGAGTGGGTGTGGGTGGGTGTGAGATGGACCTGACTAGCTTGTGCTAATTGGTCTGATTGCTGATGATATGACCTGGACCTGACTAGGTGGGTCATTGGTTTAAGTCGGAAGGAGACAGAAAATCAGACAGACAGGCAGCATTGCTGTCTGTCTGACATGTATAGTATGTAAAGTTATGGAGAAGGTTATCAGGAGTACCTAGAAAGGAATGGACTAATACATGATAACCAGCACGGCTTCAGGAAAGGGAAATCCTGTGTCACAAACCTACTGGAGTTCTATGACAAGGTGACAGCAGTAAGACAAGAGAGAGAGGGATGGGTACCAGACAAGACAAGAGACTGATTGAGAAGCTAGAGGAGCAGGCAGGAATAGCAAGGAAAGTACTGCAATGGATCAGGGAATACCTGACAGGAAGGAAACAACGAGTGTTGGTACGAGATGTCATAGTGGGTGCATGTGTCGAGTGGGGTTCCACAAGGGTCAGTCCTAGGTCCAGTGCTGTTTCTGGTATATGTAAATGACATGACGGAAGGGATAGAGTCAGAGGTGTCTCTGTCTGCAGATGATGTGAAGTTAATGTTGAAAATACAAGTGGACGAGGATCAGGTAAGCCTACAAGAGGATCTGGACAGGCTGTAAGCCTGGTCCGACAAATGGCTTCTGGTGTTTAACCCCAGCAAGTGCAAAGTCATGAAGTTTGAGGAAGGACAAAGAAGACCGTAGACGGAGTACAGCCTTGGAAGTCAAAATCTGCAAAATTCACTTAAGGAATAGGATTTTGGGGTGAGTATAACACCGAGCACATCTCCTGAGGCGCACATCAACCAGATAACTGCTGCAGCATACGGGCGCCTAGCAAACCTAAGAACAGCATTCCGACATCTAAATAAGGATTCATTCACGACAATGTACACCGTGTACATCAGTCACTGTACAAGCCCAAACTCTAGTATGCAGCACCAGTATGGAACCCTCACCTGTATGGAACCCTCATCAGGTCGATTTCCCTTAACCTCTCCTACGAGGAGAGGTTAAGGGAAATCGACCTGACGACACTGGAAGACAGGAGAGATAGGGGGCATATGATAACGACATATAAAATACTGAGAGGAATTGACAAGGTGAACAGAGACAGAATGTTCCAGAGATGGGACACAGCAACAAGGGGACACAGTTGGAAGTTGACACAACAACAAGGGGTCACAGCAACAAGGGGACACAGCAACAAGGGGACACAGCAACAAGGGGTCACAGCAACAAGGGGTCACAGCAACAAGGGGACACAACAACAAGAGGTCACAGTTGGAAGTTGAAGACTCAGATGAATCACAGGGATTTTAGGAAGTATTTCTTCAGTCACAGAGTGGTCGGGAAGTGGAATAGTCTGGGAAGTGATGTAGTGGAGGCAGGATCCATACATAGCTTTAAGAAGAGGTATGATAAAGCTCATGGAGCAGGAAAAGAGAGAGGACCCAGTAGCGACCACTGAAGAGGCGGGGCCAGGAGCTGCGAATCGACCCTTGCAACCATAATTAGGTGAGTACACACATACATACACATTCGCGGGGAGAGAGAACGGAAGAATAACAGATAAACGGAAAGGAAGAAAAAGAGGAGGACGAGGAGGAAGAAGAGGAGGAGGAAGAAGAAGAGGAGGAGGAAGAAGAGGAGGAGGAAGAAGAAGAGGAGGAGGAAGAAGAGGAGGAGGAGGAAGAAGAGGAGGAGGAAGAAGAAGAGGAGGAGGAAGAAGAGGAGGAGGAAGAAGAAGAGGAAGGAGGAAGAAGAGGAGGAAGAAGAAGAGGAGGAGGAAGAAGAGGAGGAGGAAGAAGAAGAGGAAGGAGGAAGAAGAGGAGGAGGAAGAAGAGGAGGAGGAAGAAGAGGAGGAGGAAGGGTCAGGCAAGGGTTGAAGGTCACACGTGCCGTTAAGGTCAAGTGTGGGAGAGGGCAGAGAGGGAACTAGAGGGCAGAGAGGGAACTAGAGGGCAGAGAGGGAACTAGAGGGCAGAGAGGGAACTAGCCTTGTAATAAGTATGATACAGTATCATACTAAGAATGATTGACAACATTCATGCCATGACTGAGTTTTTATAGTGACTGAAGTGACTGAACAAACACTTCAAAGACAGTACCCCAGTGGAAACTGAGCACAGTGTCAGGAAGGGCAACATAAATGAGGGTATATATATATATATATATATATATATATATATATATATATATATATATATATATATATATATATATATATATATATATATATATATATATATATATATTATCAAGAGGAGCCTCACAACAGCCGGATGCCCAGCAGTAAGGGAGCCACCCCAACTATACAGATCTGATGGCAGCCAAAAGCGTCCAGATGGTATCACCCTTCAAGCCTGGACAGACGGCAAGCAGGTGGTGTGGGACTACACATGTGCATCTACCTTGGCTGATACCTATCTCCAATACACCAGGGAGGAAGGAGGGGCAGCTGCCACCTTCAGGGAGTCCCAGAAGTCGAGAAAATATGGAGAACTTGCCCATCATTATATGTTTGTTCCCATAGGCTCAGAGACCCTTGGCTCATGGGGAAAGAGTGCATCTAAGTTCCTCAAGGAGCTGGGCAAAAGACTCAACAGTGTAACTAGGTATCCCAGGGCAGCTAGTTTTCTGTTCCAGCGACTCAGCGCTGCTGTTCAGAGGGGTAATGCATGCTGTATTCTGGGCACGCGCCCCAGCTCTGAGGAGCTGGATAAGATTTTCGCATTATAATCAGTGACAAACATGTAACAATATGTACTAGACATGTATCTCACACCTCGTGTACTGTATATGCCATCTTTATATCAACAATGTATCTCTTAAATCTTTTATACCATATTATGTAATAAAATATAACTATTGGTAAAAAATAAAAGATGGGGGGGTAGGGGAAGTGGAATATTCAAATGGCATCAGGAAGAAATCCTAATATTCTTCTTGAAGCCTTTATATATATATATATATATATATATATATATATATATATATATACTCTAGTCACTTCAGTGTTGCTTGTCAGTTTCGTTTGAATTTTCCTTCCTTCTTGTGTTGGTTTCTTCCTTCTTGTGTTGGTTTCTTCCTTCTTGTGTTGGTTTCTTCCTTCTTGTGTTGGTTTCTTCCTTCTTGTGTTGGTTTCTTCCTTCTTGTGTTGGTTTCTTCCTTCTTGTGTTGGTTTCTTCCTTCTTGTGTTGGTTTCTTCCTTCTTGTGTTGGTTTCTTCCTTCTTGTGTTGGTTTCTTCCTTCTTGTGTTGTTCCTTCCTTCTTGTGTTGTTCTTCCTTCTTGTGTTGGTTCCTTCCTTCTTGTGTTGGTTCCTTCCTTCTTGTGTTGGTTCCTTCCTTCTTGTGTTGTTTTCTTCCTTCTTGTGTTGGTTCCTTCCTTCTTGTGTTGGTTCCTTCCTTCTTGTGTTGGTTCCTTCCTTCTTGTGTTGGTTCCTTCCTTCTTGTGTTGGTTCCTTCCTTCTTGTGTTGGTTTCTTCCTTCTTGTGTTGGTTTCTTCCTTCTTGTGTTGGTTTCTTCCTTCTTGTGTTGGTTTCTTCCTTCTTGTGTTGGTTCCTTCCTTCTTGTGTTGTTTTCTTCCTTCTTGTGTTGGTTCCTTCCTTCTTGTGTTGGTTCCTTCCTTCTTGTGTTGGTTCCTTCCTTCTTGTGTTGGTTCCTTCCTTCTTGTGTTGGTTCCTTCCTTCTTGTGTTGGTTTCTTCCTTCTTGTGTTGGTTTCTTCCTTCTTGTGTTGGTTCCTTCCTTCTTGTGTTGGTTCCTTCCTTCTTGTGTTGGTTCCTTCCTTCTTGTGTTGGTTCCTTCCTTCTTGTGTTGGTTTCTTCCTTCTTGTGTTGGTTTCTTCCTTCTTGTGTTGGTTTCTTCCTTCTTGTGTTGGTTCCTTCCTTCTTGTGTTGGTTTCAATGGTCTATCACTGTTATTCTTCCTTTTGATGTGGTTGTGGAGGAGTCTTGGGTCCAGTCTTGGTTGCTGTTGTCCCCCTCAGCCTCTCTCCTTGCCCTTGTGTACGTGTTTCTGGCTATTTTGCTCATTTCTCTTTTTCTTTACCTGTCCTCTGCTTCCTATAGTTTTTCTATGCTCCTGTGTTTATTAATCTTCTTTTTCTTGCCTCTGTCTTCAGGTAGATGTTTGGCTTCTCTACTTACCTGGACCGGGCCCTGGAGCCCGGTCCACGACCAGGCCTTGCGGTGGATCAGGGCCTGATCAAGCAGGCTGTTACTGTTGGCCGCAAGTAGTCCAACATACGAAACAGGCCGGCTGACCTGTTATTTTCCATTTTTCTTGCGTTATAAAATTCTCCTCTACTTCCTGGCACTTCCCAGCTACTTACTCCATTTAATCCATTGACGTTTCTTCCCGTTCTGGATTCCAGTGCACTCATTTCCATTATCATTGCAATCTTCCCTCTTCCTAAGAGGTACGTAGGTACCCCTGTCTCCTAATAACATATACATTTTTCCTCTATAATCTACCTTGTGCTTAATTACTACAGCATTTGCTTTATTTTCGTAAGGTGAAGTCCAGGATCTTTGTAGACAGCCTGTACTGTCTGCATAGACAGCCTAGGCTGTCTGCCAGCTTAGTTCATATTTCGTGCCATACTAGTGCTGCCACATATAGGCCCATACCCACTTCATTCTGCCCCACCATTTTCCTTTGTCACTTCTCGTCCAGGCATCCTAGAGTCAACAAGGCCTACTCCTCTCTCCCTCGCATGGGCATGGCCCTCCCGGGCCGTGGGCACAAACACACTGCCTGTGTACCCTCACGTTATCGAAATAAAGTAAGAAGCCTCCGGAGTCTCACCATTGCTACCCCGCCTGCAACAACACCAAGTAACCATTGTATATATTTCCTTAATTCATGGTATAACTTAACAAATCTTTGAAAACAATTGTGTTGTAGAGGTCTGAGAAAAGCTCAGATAGTTGATAATTAGACGGTGCCCCGTGGCCTGATCGCTAAAGCTCTCGCTTCACACGGCGAGGGTCTGCGTTCGATTCCCAGCCAGGGTAGAAACATTGGGCGTGTTTCTTTACACCGGTTGTCTATGTTCACCCATCAGTAAAATGGGTACCTGGGTGTTAGTGGACTGGTGTGGGTCGCATCCTGGGACAAGGACCTAATTTGCCCGAAATGCTCAGCATAACAAGGGACTTTCTATATAGTAGTATGTCATTGATGTCAGCTATGGTCTGTATACCTTGTACATGTACTGGTAGTAAATAAAGATTTAGTTGATAGTCAGGACTACATGATCGCTGACAGCCAGGGTGGTTCTTGTCTGGTGTGTCTGACATACTATCCTAGAATAAATGGCTATATTTATAATTTTAATTTGGAGTGGAGGGGCTAAGCCAGTGGAAGGCCTCGGTCAGATGACCAAAAGCTCCAACCCTAGGGCACCATAGGACTAAGCCCCACGTCAGGAAACACTCTATTCATAGCTCCTGGCCCCTCCTCTGGTCGCTGTGTTTGTGTGTGTACTCACCTAACTGTGGTTGCAGGGGCCGAGGCACAACTCCTGGACCCGCCTGTGTGTGTATGTGCGTCTAGTCCCCCCACCCTTCCAGCCTTTCTCCTCCACCACCCCCACCTCACTCTTCACCATCTCACCTCCCCCGTCTCCCCTCCCCCATCTCCCCTCGCCATATGGTATGGCCAGACTTTTAAATAGGGTGTGGGTGAGGTAAGACATCTGGGAGTGACAGGAGGGGGTGACATGTGTTGCCACGTGTTGTGGGGGGACGAGCACGCGTGTGGGGGTGAGGGGAAGTGAGGGGTGATGGAGGACAGCGGGGGTGATTGTGTTGGGGTGAGGGGTGATGGAGGAGAGTGGGCGTGATTCTGTGGGGTTGAGGGGAAGTGAGGGGTGATGGTTAGTTGCCAGTTATCAAAGGTACTTGTCTATTACTGCACTTAGGTGTGGCCCTGTATGCGGCCTGTGGCCCAGGTGTGACCCTGGGTGTCGCCTTGGGTGCGGCCTGTGAGTGTGGCCCTGGGTGTGGCCTGTGACCCAGGTGTAGCCTTGGGTGTGGCCTGTGACCCAGGTGTAACCCTGGGTGTGGCCTGTGACCCAGATGAGGCCCTGGGTGTGGCCTGTGACCCAGGTGTGGCCTGTGACCCAGGTGTAGCCCTGGGTGTGACCTGTGACCCAAGCGTGGAATTGGTTGTGGCCTGTGATCCAGGTGTAACCCAAGTGTGGCCATAGGTGTGGCCTGTGACCCAGGTGTTGGCCTGGATGTGGCCTTTGACCCAGGTGTAGCCATCGGTGTGGTCTGTGACACAGGTGTGGCTCTGGATTTGGCCTGTGATCCACGTGTGACCTAGGTGTGGCAAAGGGAGTGGCTTGTGACCCAAATGTTACCCAGGTGTGCCCCTGGGTATGACCTGTGATTTAGGTGCGGCCCTGAATGTGGCCTGTGACCCAGGTGTGGCGTGTGTCCCAAGTGTTGCCCTGGGTGTGGCCTGT
>WNWK01008138.1:25000-27500 GCA_009830355.1 Cherax destructor
ACACGCACACACACATGCACACACGCACACACACACACACGACACACACATGCACACACCGCACACACACGCACACACACACACACACACACACACACACACGCACAACACATGCACACACCACACACACATACACACACGCACACACACATGCCCCACCCCACACACACGCACACACACACACACACCACACACATGCACACACGCACACACACACACACACACACACACACACACACACACACGCACACACACATGCACACACACACACACACACACCACACACACATGCACACACAGCATCACACACACACACGCACACACACACACACCCCACACACCATACACACACGCACACACATACGCACACACACGCCACACACACACACGCACACACACATGCACACGCACACACACACGCAAAACACCGCACACACGTTCCGTTACCTAACAAGGAATCGTTCAAGACACTGTACACCGTGTACGTCAGGCCCATACTAGAATATGCAGCACCAGTCTGGAACCCACACCTGGTCAAGCACGTCAAGAAACTAGAGAAAGTGCAAAGGTTTGCGACAAGGTTAGTTCCACAACTCAGGGGTCTGTCCTATGAAGAAAGGTTGAGGAATAGGACTAACAACACTGGAGGAAAGAAGGGTCAGAGGAGACATGATAACGACATACAAAATACTGCGGGAATCGACAAGGTAGACAGTGACAGGATGTTCCAGAGAGGGAACACAGAAACAAGGGGACACAACTGGAAGCTGAAGACTCAGATGAGACAAAGGGATGTTAGGAAGCATTTCTTCAGCCACAGAGTAGTCAGGAAGTGGAATAGTCTAGAGAAAGATATAGTGGAGGCAGGAACCATACACAGTTTTAAGACAAGGTATGATAAAGCTCATGGAGCAGGAGAGCAGAGACCCAGTAGCGGACAGCGAAGAAGCGGGGCCAGGAGCTGAGTCTCGACCCCTGCAACCACAATTAGGTGAGTATACACGCACACACACACACACACACACACACACACACACACATACACACGCACACACACACACACACACACACACACACCTACACACGCACACACACACACACACACACACACACCTACACACGCACACACACACACACACACACACCTACACACGCACACACACACACACACCTCCCTTAAAATGGTTATTTGTGTGTACTAACCTCCAGCTGAGTAATGTCCTCCCTTCCTCCCTTCCTATCTCCCTCCTTCCTTCCCTCTCTCCCTCCCTTCTTTCCTCCCTCCCTCTCTCTATCTCCCTCTCTTCCTATCTCTCTCCTTCATTCCCTCCCTCCCTCTCTCCCTCCTTCTCTCCCTCTCTCCCTCCCTACCTCCCTCCCTCCTTCCTTCCCTCCCTCCCTCCCTCCCTCCCTTCTTCCCCTCCCTCCCTCCCTCCTTCCCTCCCTCCCTCCTTCCCTCCCTCCCCACCTCCCTCCCTCCCTCTCTCCCTCCTTCCCTCCCTCCCTCCCTTCCTCCTCCCTCCCTCCCTCCTTCCCTCCCTTCCTCCTTCCCTCCCTCCCTCCCTCTCTCCCTCCTTCTCTCCCTCTCTCCCTCCCTCCCTCCCTCCCTCCCTCTCTCCTCCTTCCTCCCTCCCTCCCAAGGAGGGAAGGTGGGCTAGGAGAGGAGATTAATTATATTGTTTTTGTAACTGTTTTTGCTGTTATGTTGTTGTTTTTCTTAACTGTGTTTGTTATGAGTTGTTTGCCAGAACACAAACAGGTGTAGACTACGTCGACACCTCTGCTACGAACGTTCTTCATGTCTACTGTAGACCCCTGAGTCCAGGAGACCAGTGTGTGCTACTGAGGTCTTCCTGGCGTCTCTTGAGGTTTTAGTGGTCCCTCACGCAGCATCCATCTGAGGTCACTTTTTCGGCTGTGGTCCTCTTCATATTGTCTCTTCTACTCTCAGGACAATGGGAAGTTGAGATGGGAAATCAATTTCCATTTCGCTTTCCAAGCTCCTGAGGAAGTACTGGGATAAGATGAGAGGCCTTCACTTGTTGTCCAGCAAGCTACTGATGAAGTACCGGGAATAAGATGAAAGGCCTTGACTTGTTGTCCAGCGAGCTACTGATGAAGTACCGGGGATAAGGTGAAAGGTCCCGAGTATCTATCTAACCCATAATCATATGCCTTTATTATCATCTTATTACTTGTTTGGACTTGTTTTCTCCCCTCTAGTGTTATCCAACCTCTTGGCTTCTCCTTACATTGTGGGAACACCAGCAGTGTTGCTACACTATTCTATATGATAGTTACATTGTGGGAACACCAGCAGTGTTGCTACACTATTCTATATGATAGTTACATTGTGGGAACACCAGCAGTGTTGCTACACTATTCTATATGATAGTTACATTGTGGGAACACCAGCAGTGTGTTGCTACACTATTCTATATGATAGTTACATTGTGGGAACACCAGCAGTGTTGCTACACTATTCTATATGATAGTTACA
>WNWK01008138.1:37500-40000 GCA_009830355.1 Cherax destructor
GTTGCTGTTTGTGTTTGTGCTGCTGTGTTGTTGCTGCTGTTTTGCTGCTGTTGTTGCTGGGTGTTGTTGCTGTTGTTGTCGCTGTTGTTGTTTGTTGTTGCTGCTGCTGCTGTTGCTGCTGCTGCCTCTGCTGTTGTTGCTGCTGCTGCGCTGTTGCTGTGTTTTGTTGTTGTGTTCTTCTGCTGTTGTGCTGTTGTTCTTGTTGCTGCTGTTGATTTGTTGCTGCCTGTCTGTTGTCTGCTGTTGTTTGTTTGCTGCTGTGCTGCTTGTTGCTTGTTGTGCTGCTGTTGTTGTTGTGTTGTTTTGCTGCTGTGTTGTTGCTTTGTTGTCTGCTGTTTGTTGTTGCTGCTTTTGCTTGTTGTGTTGTTGTTTGTTCTGCGCTGTTTGCTGTTGTTGCTGCTGTTGTGTTTGTTGCTGCCTGATGCTGCTGTTGCTGCGTTGTTGTTGTTGCTGCTGTGTTGCTGTGCTGCTGTTTACTGTTGCTGTGCTGTTGTTGAGGTTTGCTGCTGTTGCTGCTGTTGTTGCTGCTGTTGTTGCTGTTGTTGAGTTGTGGTGATTGCTGTTGCTGCTTGTTTGATTGTGCTGTTTTGCTGCTACTGTTGTTGATCCTGTTTTTGATCTGCTTTTTGTTGTCTAGTTTTGTGCTGAGTTATGTTCTGTGATGTGTGTGGAGTGTGTGGTGGGGGATGGAGGAAGAGGGTGTGTTGATGATGTGTGTGTGTAGCGTGGCGAGATGGGGAGTGTGAGAGGAGGGAGGAGGAGAGGAGGGAGGAGAGGAAGGAGAGGAAGAGGAGGAGGAGAAGAAGAGGAGGAGGAAGAGGAGGAGAAGAGGAGAGAGGAAGGAGGAGAAGGAGGAGGAAGAGGAGGAAGGAAGGAAGAGGAGGAGAAGAGGAGAGAAGAAGGAGGAGGAAGAGGAGGAGAGAAGGAGAAGAGGAGGAGAAGGAAAAGGAAGGAGGAGGAAGAGGAGGAGGAAGGAAGAGGAGGAGAAAGGAGGAGGAAGAGAGGAGGAAGAGGAGGAGAAGAGGAGAGAGGAAGAGGAGGAAGGAAGAGGAGGAGGAAGAGGGAAAGGAGGAAGGAGGAGGAAGAGGAGGAGGAAGAGGAGGAGGAAGGAGAAGAGGAGGAGGAAGGAGGAGGAAGAGAGGAGGAGGAAGAGGAGGAGGAAGGAAGGAGGAAGAGGAGGAAGAGGAGGAGGAAGAGGGAGGAGGAAGAGGAGGAGGAAGGAGAGGAAGAGGAGGAAGAGGAGGAGGAAGAGGAGGAGGAGAGGAGGAGGAAGGAAGAGGAGGAGGAAGAGGAGGAGGAAGAGGAGGAGGAAGAGGAGGAAGGAAGAGGAGGAGGAAGAGGAGGAGGAAGAGGAGGAGGAAGAGGAGGAGGAAGAGGAGGAGGAAGAGGAGGAGGAAGGAAGGGAGGAGGAGAGGAGGAGGAAGAGGGAGAGGAAGAGGAGGAGGAAGAGGAGGAGGAAGAGGAGGGGAGAGAGGGAAAGGAGGAGGAGAGAGGAGGAAGAGGGGAAAGGAGGAGAAGGAGAGGAGAGGAAGAGGAGGAGGAAGGGGAGGGAGGAGAAGAGGAGGAGGAAGGAGGAGAGAGGAAGAGGGAAGGAGGACTGGCAAGGATAATTTGAAGAATTCCCAGCTGTTCCAGAGTTGTGGTTTTTACCTGAGCCGCCCCTCTCTTTCTTTCTCTTTTTTTTTTCTTTTCTCTCTCTCTCTTCTCTCTCTTCTTTCTTTCTCTTTCTTTCTCTCTTTCCCTCTCTCTCTTTCTCTCTCTCTCTCTCTCTCTCTTCTCTCTCTCTCTCTCTCTCTCTCTCTCTCTCTCTCTCTCTCTCTTCTCTCTCTCTCTCTTAATCTCTTTTCTCTCTTCTTTCTCTCTCTCTCTCTCTCTCTCTCTCTTTTCTCTCTCTCTCTCTCTCTCTCTCTCTCTCTCTCTCTCTACATATATATTATTATTTTATTAACACATTGGCCGATTCCCACCAGGGCAGGGTGGCCGAAAAAGAAAACTTTCATCATCATTCACTCCATCACTGTCTTGCCAGAGGGGTGCTTTACACTACAGTTATAAAACTGCAACATTAACACCTCCTTCAGAGTGCGGCAGTACTTCCTCTTCAGGGCCGGCACTGTATTTCCTCTTCAGGGCCGGCACTGTCTTCTCTCCAGAACTCAAGTCCGACCTGCCGGTTTCCCTGAATCCCTTCATAAATGTTACTTTGCTCACACTCCAACAGCACGTCAAGTATTAAAACCATTTGTCTCCATTCACTCCTATCAAATACGCTCACACATGCTTGCTGGAAGTCCAAGCCCTCGCACACAAAACTTCCTTTCCCCCTCCCTCCAACCTTTCCTAGGCCAACCCCTACCCGCCTTCCCTCCACTACAGATTTATACACTCTCGAAGTCATTCTGTCTCGTTCCATTCTCTCTACATGTCCAAACCACCTCAACAACCCTCCTCAGCTCTCTGGATAATAGTTTTGGTAATCCCGCACCTCCTCCTAATTTCC